>CAVNZG010001015.1:0-17052 GCA_963693315.1 Diogma glabrata
ACCTACAGTAATATCTATACAACATATTGGGTGAAGTGAATAAAAATAAGTATTTACTTAAAAGTATTACCTTGTAAGTATAAGGTAATACTTTTAAGTATAAGTATATACTCACGTTTCTGTGAATAAAAGAAACCTTTTACTTAAAAGTATAAACTGGAAAATTTTTAAGGTAATACTTATTAGCATTTACTAATGCTTAAGGTAATACTTATAATAGTTTTATTTGATAATTGAAACGTTTTATCAGAATAACGGATCACAATAAAAGGGTTTTTGAGCTTCTATAGATAAATTTTATAACCGTTTCTATATTTTTGGTTATGCATTTTGTACAATATAGTACTACGAGGGCAAAATAATAACCCTTACATCACGAATCTGAATGTTTAAAGCAGCAGCGCAAACGAGTGTTGCTGATTTATAGAACCGGAATGTAAGTATATATACTTAATTCGAGTTCACATTAAAGTTTCCGATCAAAATATAAAAAAAATAGTAGTATACAACTCGTATACAACTCGTACAATTTGTACAGCAACGTTTTGTCAACGAGCAGATATCCATTGAAATACATGTGTTGCGAGTGTTAAAGGCTAAAACATTAGCATCAGCGAGTGAATTTAATTAATAAAAGTGTTTATTATTAATCTGTAAGAGGTTGGTGCAACCATTTCAAAATAAGTTTTAATTTAAAACGCTTTTTACTATTAAAAATCCCGCACTTTCCAAGCTTTTACCTGCTTTCCCGTTTTATATAAAATATCCCACAAACGGGAAAAAATCCCGTGATCTGGCAACACTGGCTGACACTTGACCAATTTGTAGTTCTATATGTATTAATATTAGACTAAATTAAGGGAATTTAAATTTATTGGAAATTGTAATATGAAAAGAGTAATATTTTTTATATGCATAGGAATACATAGGAGAAGTTCTTTCATAAAATTTAAAAAAAAAAAAATTTCTATGTCGAGCCATTTTTGTGCTATTCTACTCAGACATGATATTGTTAGGTTTTTGGAGAGTCACCCGCAAATATGAAGTGAAACTTTTTAACATTTAAACAGTTAAATTCGTTAAAACAGTTAAAAAAAACATACCAATAAAAGATACAATAAATATAACAAAAAATATGTTAAAAAAAAATGGGTTAAACCCAACAGATACACAAGAAATAATAAATATAATAACCGAAATAACAAAACAAAACTATTTCACACATAACAATGAGTATTATCAACAAACAGAAGGATTAGCTATGGGAAGCCCACTATCTGGAACATTAGCCGAAATATATCTCAACGATTTTGAAACAAAATATATACATAAAAACTCAAATCCACACAAAGAAAAAATCATTTATTGGTATCGCTACGTTGATGATATAATTTTATTATTCAAAGGAACGAATAGACAGCTTAATATATTACACCAATACATAAACAGCATAGAACCTTCCATTAAATTCACGTTAGAAAATGAAGAAAATAACACAATAAACTTTTTGGATTTATCAATCAAAAATGTAGATTCAAAACACACATTCAAAATATTCCGAAAACCAACCCAAACGGATCAAACAATAAATATCAAATCACATCATCCATACCAACATAAACTAGCTGCCTACAACCACATGATCAATAGATTGAACACTATACCAATGAATGCTAAAAGTTATCAAGACAAGCTAAACAACATCAAATACATAGCCAGTAAAAACGGATATAAAAATGAAATGATTGAATCATTAAATAGAAAATATAAAAACAGGAAAAATTTGGGAACCCTAACAACGTTGAAGAATGAAGAAAACTTAGCAGGTAAAAAATACGTAGGCGTAACACAATAAAACAACATTCAAAATAATGCAAAAAACTGTAAAAAAATATGGATATATTGCGGCTTACAAAAATAAAAATAAAATAGAAAACTACCTAAAAACTAAATAAACCCAAAGCTTAGAAACAGGTGTTTATAGCTTAGCTGTGACGACTGCAGTAAATTTTATATAGGCCAGACTGGGAGGTCCTTCAAAAAAAGACTAATCGAGCACACCAATGAAATTAACAAAAGCGATCCAAAATCCAGATATGCCCAACATTTGAAAATAGAAAAACACAAATACACCAATATCAACACAAATTTAACCATATTGCATAAAAAAAGAAAAGGACAACATCTAGATAGATTGGAAGAAATAGAAATATATAAACATAGAAACAATAACAACATTTTAAATGATAAAATCAACACTAAAACTAACAAAATATATGACATAATAATAAAAAACAGCAGTTGAAATAGTATATAAGTAATAGTTTAAGCAAAAATTGTAATAATAATTTAAGAACTGAGGATGACGTAAGTCGAAATCGATATTCTATAAAATAAAAAATTAAATCAAATAAAATTAAAAATAAACATTACAAAGTATATTTTTAAATATTGCATTTTAATTCAAAAGTGACAAAAGCACACAAACAGTGAATAATATGGAAAACCATAATAACACATATAGTTAAATTCATATTCTATTTAAACATTCTGATAAAGATTAAAATTAAGTGTATAAAGACATACGAAACAATTCTGTTTAAATCCATTCTATATTCAACGTGGCATATATACTGAATTATATTATGTTTACATTCAATTCAGAGGGTTGTTCTCAAAAATCTACAAATTAACAAAAACTGATCACTCAATGCGATGACTAATAGTTTTCCAAAAATTCCTTAAAAGACATAAAGGAAGTAAATAGAGTTATAACTACCAAGCGAATACGAAAATTAGTCGTTGTGTGAATCTATTCAGCGTCTCAGATTAAAATATTAAAAAAATATTGCGACGCTGATGCATAAGGCTGACTTCACCACAGTTCTGGAAACATAGTGTTCTGGATATATAATGAGCTAATATCCATCAAACACTTTAATTAAAAGCTAACCAATGTTGTAGATTTCGCGTAGTTCTAATTATGAAAATATTAAAGAAAGCAGTAGTACGTACAGTATTGGTGCAAATTCCATTTCGTAGTATTGGAAATTTGTGAAAATTCGAATATGAAAATTTTCCTAATAGAAAAAAATACGATCAAAGCAATCTGAGTATTTAAAACGAACTTTGTTTTCTTATAATAGAAGATAAATCAAAACTGTATATTTTTACTTCACCACAATTTTAAATTGTGTGAAGTAATGCAATCTATCGTGGAAAAAAAAATCTTACATACCCCAAATTTTATTTTATCTTTTGTTTTGGACCATCCTCTATTTAAATAGCCAAAAAAAATTTTGGTGTTCGTCTGTGTGTGCGTGGGTGGGTGGGTGGGTGGGTGGGTGGGTTGGTTGGGTGGGTGGGTGGTTGGGTGGGTTGGTTGGTTGGTTGAGTTTTCTGCATAGGATCTTGATGAAACTTTGGAAAATGATACAGGTTCACTTGAAAATGGAAGATCTGGATTCATTTCAAATTTGGACAAAATGGCGGGGGGTCTCCCGAACACCTCTAAGTTTAAATCTTGAATAACTTCTGATCCCGGGCTATGATCTTATTGAAACTTAGTATATAAGGTTTTAGTACTGTTTCCAATATTTCTGCATACCAACTTCCGGTTTGTCACTTCCGGTTTAAAAGTTTTTTTTCAGGTGTTTATCCCTACTGTAGCCTACAATTACCGATCGATTTTCATGAAACGTTGCGAAAAGCTTTTAAATAACATTAAAAAGTTTTTATCAGCTTTTAGAGCACATTGGATAAACGGTTGGAGGGTCCACCATACAACAGGCGGTTTTTTCCACAAAGTTTTTATGTTTGTTGGGCGCATAAAACATTCATTCGTGAATGAATTTTGATGACACTTTGGAAAAAGACGCAAACATGTATGTCAAAGAACTGATTAGTTTTTGAGCGATAGTGAACAAAGTGGTGGAGGGTCCCTGGAGCACCTGTTTTTTTGAAAGCTCTATAACTTCTGTACCTGATAAGCGAATTGGATGAAACTTGGTACATGAGTATGTAATACGGTTTAAAATAGTTCTGCATCCCAACTTCCGGTTTTTCACTTCCGGTAAAAAAATTTTTTTTGTACTTTTTTGAAGTTTTTTCAGTGTCTTTATGCACACTACAGCCTACAATAATGAAGTGATTATGATGAAACTCATGAAATAGGATTCCAATTAGTGTGAAAAGATTATTATCATGTTTTGGGACACATTGATCAAAGTGGTGGGGGGTCTACCATACAAATGCTGACTTTTCACACTTTGTTTTTTAAGTTTGTTGGGAGCATACAGACTTCGTTCATTAATTTATTTTAATGACACTTTGGAAAAAGATGGAGACTTAAGTAACAAAGAACTGATTAGTATTTGAATAATATTGGAATAAATGGTGGGGCTCCTCCCGAACACCTGTTTACTGTGTCACACTTTTTTCAATGTTTGTTGGGAGCACACAGCATTCGTTCGTGAACGAATTTTGATGACACTTTGGAAAAAGATGCAAATATGTATGGCAAAGAACTGATTAGTTTTTGAGCGATAGTGAACAAAGTGGTGGGGGGTCCCTGGAGCACCTGTTTTTTTGAAAGCTCAATAACTTCTGTACCTAAAAAGCGAATTGGATGAAACTTGGTACATGAGTATGCAGTACGGTTTAAAATAGTTCTGCATCCCAACTTCCGGTTTTTCACTTCCGGTTTAAAAATTTTTTTGTACTTTTTTTAAGTTTTTTCAATGTCTTTATGCACACTACAGCCTACAATAATGAAGTGATTATGATGAAACTTATGAAATAGGGTTCCAATTAGTGTGAAAAGATTATTATCATGTTTTGGGACTCATTGATCAAAGTGGTGGGGGGTCTGCCATACAAATGCTGACTTTTCACACTTTGTTTTTTAAGTTTGTTGGGAGCATACAGGCTTCGTTCATTAATTTATTTTAATGACACTTTGGAAAAAGATGGAGACTTGAGTAACAAAGAACTGTATTTGAATAATATTGGAATAAGTGGTGGGGCTCCTCCCGAAAACCTGTTTAATGTGTCACACTTTTTTCAATGTTTGTTGGGAGCACACAGCATTCGTTCGTGAACCAATTTTGATGACACTGTGGAAAAAAATGCAAACATGTATGGCAAAGAACTGATTAGTTTTTGAGCGATAGTGAACAAAGTGGTGGGGGGGTGTCCCATACACCTGTTTTTTTTTAAAGCTCAATAACTTCTGTACCTGATAATCGAGTTGGATGAAATTTGGTACATACACATTTAGTACGGTTAACAACAGTTCTGCATCCTAACTTCCGCTTTGTCACTTCCGATAAAATTTTTTTTACTTTTTCTCGTACAACATAATTTATGTTTGTTGGGATACTACTGCCTGCTTTAATATTTTTATTATTAGAACTACGAAGTCCATAATATTGGTTAGCTTTTAATTAAAGTATTTAATAGATATTAGCTCATTATATATCCAGAACACTATGTTTGCAGAGCTGTGGTGAAGTCAGCCTATGCATCAGCGTCGCAATATTTTGTATTGTTACCTAGGTGATTTACTGTAGTAAAATAAACAAACCAATAATTTTAAATAAAATACATATTTTTTGAATAAACATATCATTTAATTTAAATACAAAATAGTGGCATAAGCGTATAATAAATTCAATTTAATCGATCGACAAATAATAATAAAATAAAATATGTCCAATATGTCAGGTGACGAGGAAGAATCGGGCTTAGGCAACGATGAACGCTCAAGTTTCGATTCTGTTTTAAAGAACTTCTCTATTTTATTAAATCGTGGCATGACCACCAATTTAACTAAATCCAAAGGAAATGCTTGGAAAAGCTTTAAAATTGATCTTAAAAAGAAAACAGTGAGAACACAAGATATCATTAAACTTAAAAATAAATTAAGCAACATGAAAACGGAGATAAAAAAGAAAAGCGATAAAAATCAAACAAAAATAAGCTAATAAAACTGTTGCCATGAGAGAAAGATTTTATGGAGCTTATGCAGTGAGATGACAACATCAAAAATTAAAGTAAAAAATTTCTGTTAAATTCTGAAACAAACACAAAAGCTTACAACACCTGAACTGCAAAGGTTGGTTGTAATAAAACAATTGGAACTGACAAAGTTGCAGATTACAAAAGAAACAATTTTAATGCAAAGCCTAAAAGATAAATAATGCGATAATGATCCTGATGAATATCAAATAACATTCAATGAAAATATTGAAAATGAATTATCTAAATTTAAAAATTTATAATTTAGCAAATTTATTATTTATACTTGTTACATAATATGAAATAAAACAAATTATTATTATAAGGTGTAGCGTTTAAAAGTCTTGTTATTTCTAATCTCTTTTGCTGGCTTTGCATCCGTATCTGTATGTCCCCGTCTTCATCCTCTACATCATATACATCACTGTTAATATTTGGAACATTTATTTCTTCTTCAACATCATACACATCATTCAAATGCTTGCCAATGTTGTGTAGAACAGCACAACATACAAAAAAAAGGTTTCCCATTTTACCCAAAATAGGAAACCTTTTTTTTATTTGGCCGAAACATCTTTCTATTATCACCCTCTCTTTGGCATGAATTCGGTTGAAATTTAATTCTTCTCGACTGTTGGAGTTCTTATATGGGGTTATTAACCACGGTGCTATTCCATATCCATCGTCCCCCAGTAGACATGCCTTGCCTTTGAATCGTAAAATTGATCGACACACTTCACACTTCATATTCTACTATCATGTGTACTTCCTGGGCATTGGACGTCGATACTAGTAAATTTTCATCCGAATTACAAGTTGCTTGTATATTTAAGCTAGGTACCCTTTTCTGTTTACATAGCTATCACCAAATTGTTGAGATTTCATTATTTCCACATGGGTACAATCCAATGCACCAATAATGGTAGGAATTTCAAAACGCTGTTGCCATTTTGTTGCAGCTTCGTCTATTTCTGCTATTGTATCAGGAAACTTAATCCATTCATGTGATTTTTCATATATCCGGTCAGCTACAAATGAAATTGTCTTACAAACTGTAGTTCGATGTACTCCGGTATCCTCAGCAACACCATTATGGTATCCAGGATCACTTAAATAGCGCAAAAAAATTACCATTTTTTCAAAAAAACTTATTTTTCCACCCCTTTTTTCGTTATTTTTTCCCGAAAAATAATCGGTCATAAACTGTACAGTTTCGGTAAATCGCAAAAGTTGTTTACTTCGGGCTGAATCTATTTCTCGGTGCTCTAAATAAATTTTTCTTTTTCGAAGATTAATAAAAGCAGTCATTTTGTTGCGAAAAGTAAACAATAATAAAATTCAAGTTTCATTATATGCTACCTTAAAAAAAATAAGCATTTACTTAAAATGTAAAAGTATTTGCTTTTTTTATTCACATATTTTTAAGTATTTACTAGAAAATTTATAAGTTTTTACTTAATTTTCAAGCATTTGCTTATTCTTTAAGTATTTACTTTTTATCAAGTAAATGCTAAAATTTTATTCACTTGATTATAAGTAAATACTTAAAAAACAACAAGTTAAAGCATTTACTTATTTTTATTCACTTCACCCAATAATTGTTTTGTTGTTGGTTTTTAATTATTCTAGAATACGATTTGTTATTGGTTATATGTTTTTAAAATTTGAAATTATTATAAAATGAAACGGGAAATTGTAGCATTAATTTAGGAATAGATAAATAAGAATAATTTCTAAGGTATTAGAGTAGGAAATGGAATTAATATGTGTTGATACAACTGCTCAAATATTACAATAGTGTTAGGTTATCAGTTTGAAGTCTTTTTGTATGAAAAAAAGACTTATTATGAGCTGGGTTATAAAGTCTAAGTTTTGTTTTCTCTGGCCCTATCACAAATTTAGTAAATTTTAATATATTAACGATTATCGAAGTTTCAAATCAATCTTGATTCGATTTTCCATCTATATTAATAAATATAAGTAAGCTTACGATACGTGAGCTTACAAAAATATTTCTGGTAAAAAATATTTTGTTTTCAATTTATATTGTAATTTTGTAGACATACAAAGATGCCTGATAAAGAAGTTCTATTCATAAAGAATGATAATTTCGATAATGGTGTGCCTTTTAAATTGAAGTGTTTGAGCCAGAAGAAAAAGCAACGCAATTAAAAATGTCGAATCAAACCAAAACTATGTCCACAATGGTCCAACGAAGAGAAGTTTAAGCTAATTTTACGTGTGGATTGTGTTCTGGTGTTGTGGAATAGAAAATATATAAATGTTTTGAAATAATATCGCTAGGGTATTCACGTGGAAGCAAATATCGGAGACCAAAATTTATACCAAGTTTAGGAGAAGCAAGCTCATGACAAAATAGTCGAACGTGTGCCATTCCATATCGTAGTTATTTTACAAAATTTCATAAAACAAAAGCCAGCCAGTGCGCAAATGAATCAGTCAATTACCATCAGCCAAAGTACCATCGTTTTAAATTTGACATTTAATTATCGTATATACTTTGTGTTTATCGTATTTAATATATTTTAGTTACCCCAGATAAATGAAATAAAATAACTGACCTGTATGTACCAGACGAATCCGGTTTGAAAAATCTCAACCAAAAAAACTTTACACTAACATCAGAAAATTAAGCAAAACAGAAGAAAATTAAAGAAATCTACATTAATGAAATCAAAATTGTTGTAAACAATTCTGCTTCTTTAGCTGATTCAATCTCCACAATAGATGACCATCTAGCAACTGCACGAAAATTTATCAATTTGGAGGGAAATCGCAAGAAATTGTCCTATAATCCCTCTTGTTTATTACCAACGGTTGTTGTTTGGGCTTTCAAATTCCAATAAACTTGTTAAATTGAAGAGCCAGATAGTTGTGACTTGTGGTTATATCGTTATGAGTTTTTATGAGATCGTTCGTATACAGTTATATGTTCTACATAATAATAAAGTAAGATGATTCTTTTTTTGATTAGAATGTAAAATTTCTTGAATATATTGTTAGAAGCTTTGGTCTTCCGTTTTTCTATAAATTTAAGGTTTAAGGTTTCATGTCTGTCCATCAAAACAATACATCCATCAACTTCAAAATCAATTATTTCTTCTCCCTCCACATCATTTCAATATAAAAATAATTATGCTGAATTATAAGAAACTATTAAAAGGTGGTTTTTAAGATAACATTCCCCTGAACATACATACCAACGCGAAAGTCAAATAAGACCACAATTAATCAATTTTTGAACAACCGTATGACCCGTTTTCCTCATCATTGAAATAAAAAGAACAAATACAATAATAGATGGGTAGACGAATGATACGATTGTTTCAAATTCAAAACAAATATCACAGCTTATTTAAGGCAACGAATCAATCAACTCGCCATTTGCATAAATAGGCATATTTTTCAAAAATGTAATTAAAAAAGAATCTAAAAACTTGTTGATTGACTTATTCCATTCACACTGTCCTAGTGTAATTTTTAAATTCTTCTTGCTGTTCGACTTACACGTTGATAATAAATATCAATAGAAATAAGACAATTAATTGTCCAATTTTTAGAGCGTTGTTCCCTTTGATGAAATTTATAATTTGTAATGGCTCCGTTCGTTACCCAGCTCAGCTGGGAAAAGCAAAATAGTCATACGGTGACCGATCTAAACCAGTGATGTTGAGAGAATATAAAAGAAAGAAGAACTGGGAATAAAATTTAATGGAACAGAGAAAGACGATTATCACAGTTTTATATCGTTGGCGTGATGTATTCTAATGCTTTTGCCATCTAAGTTTTTACACTTTTATAGCACACTACAAACTCTAGACTCTATTAAAGCTGGGAAAAAAGTTAGATGCCAGCTTAAGTGTTAATTTATTAACACTTAAGTGACAAAGTGATGTTATCGTACCAAGACACCGTGGTGGCAGAAAGGTTCTCATACGAGTTCGCAAATTATAATGTCTTTTTAGTTACTCGGAGGCAGATTTCGAATTCTCTTGAATGCAAGACCTGAATATGACTAAATAGTTCGAACAATCCAGTTTTTCTTCAATAGGTTTATCGCCAGAGTGTGAAGGGAGGTCCAAACAGAACATATTATAGAGAATAGTGTTGCGCTATGCACAACTCATCGCCTTCACATATGCTCGAATGGCCACTAAAATCCACTTATTTACTCTGTCGGATGCGTTACTCTGTAAAATATATACTCCAGTTTTAATGTGTTGAATAATAAATTTAGTTAATAAGCTCTGAAATGATTTACTAAGCTATTGTTTCTCATTGTCGCTGTGCAGAAACTCTGGTACCCTATTAGCTAAAAATACATTATTTCTCAGGAAAGGATTCAAAAACAATCAATATTAACATATTTCCGAATTTATATCGAAAATACGGTACCAAGAAGTCAATCTAGACTCTCTGCAATGATAGTTCGTTTACGAACTGATATTGTATTCGTGGTCTCAATATTTGGTTTGATTGTTTGCAGGCTTCACAAGACACATATTAGTCGTGTACTTGTGACGCCATGCAAGGCTAGTAGTAAAGACGTCGAAGCCCTTCTAATGCATTCTTCACACCTCCATGAGCAGATACACTTTTATCATGATTTTTCTTGATCATCTTCATGGTTAATGGTTTTAGTATCCAGAGCTTCGACACATGTAAATCATTCGGTTGTGTACCTAGCCTCGAACTTAAGCTTAATCAATCACAAAATCTTCCCAAATCAGGGACTATGTTTTGGGTTCCCTTTTGATGAACTATGGTGAAGTCCATAGCCCGTATAACAATTTTTAAAAAATTGCATAAAACGTGCATTAATTGTG
This sequence comes from Diogma glabrata, assembly GCA_963693315.1. NCBI lineage: Eukaryota > Metazoa > Arthropoda > Insecta > Diptera > Cylindrotomidae > Diogma > Diogma glabrata. Next base: position 10,866 of record CAVNZG010001015.1, read on the forward strand.
CATGTCATAAAATCCCCGAATAAAATCCGTATAAAATTCCCCCGATACGTCGTACATCGCCTTGGCACATATGTGCACACAAAAGTCGGGTGCATGTTAATAAAAATAATAAACGGAGAATAAAAAATATGACATCGATCAAGAATAGGGGCTATGTATCCTTCTTGGTCAGAGAATATACACGACGTGAGTCTAGATACAATCTATTTTTACTAAAACTCTTCTGAATTAACACCTCTGACTAGCACCAAGAACTTAAGGAATCCTCTATTACTCCCATTTGAAACGCTTGGTCAAGTTTGCAAAAGATCTTTTGTCAAACAGCCAGCAATTTGGGGTAATGCCTCTGTTTAATAGAAACATTGTCGCCAACATCGATGTTCAACCAAAGAAGTCTTTTCGAGATCTGAGACTTTAAAGGAGAGAAAAGAATCTATAATTTTCGCCAGTTCCTATGACTGGTCAGAGGTGAGATTCTGTGTTGTAGAGTCATCAGACTCATTTCGTGCTAGTTCACTGACAAAGGAAGAAATGATATTTAAAGCCTTGCAGAAATCGATCCCTAGGCAGAACTCTTCAAGCAAATCAGAACAATATGGAATTGCATAGATATAGTGGAGCCATTGAGAGTAATAACTACGTCGATATATCTCAAAATTTGATTTATTGTACCGTCCGTAGTGCGGATGTGCTATATGAAATTACGATAAGAATTTCCGGCGAATTTTTATAACTCTAAGGAATTTTTTCGCAATATACTAATAGAGGCTCCACTATCTAGTAGTCTAAGAATGTTTTTGTTAAAAAAGCTAATAGACAGATGTGGCCAAGAACGCCTAAGCACTGAAATAATAGAATAGACACAATCTTTATAAAAGATTTTTCGCAACCTCCAATAACGACGGAACCGTTGAAGGCACCGATATGAAGTCTTCTTAATTTGAATCAATTTCTCTAAAACTGTGTTTATTCCTTCTTCTGCGGAGTCGGTCTCAGCCTTTGTGGCTATATTTTTTATCAAGACTCTCGTGGTTGTATCAAGACTCGGATTGAGAGTCCCTGTTAGCCGCACTTCTGGTCTGGAGTATAAATTCAATGATAGGTTGACCAATTTCGATAGATAACAGCCGCTCTAAAACACCGATAACAATATAGCTTAATTTGCTTTGACGAAAATTCTGTACCTGATATCTGGTGCCTTTGCACCAGAATAACGAATGACGCGATCATTAACAAGCGAGGGCATCTGTAAAGTTGTGTTTGTAGGTATTATAGGCCTTCGTACATTCAGTACTGGTACGTTATCAAATGCTTCCAAGTTCCAAGTGCTCTTATTCATTAAGTGAAATAGAAGCGGAATCGTTCACATGTTCTAATTCATTTATTCTTCGTTACCTGCATTACTGGTTAAAACTGGTACTCACCACATTCGTTCGAATTTTTGGAACAGAGTACAAAGCTCTTCCATTGTTGTTAGGTTAGCCACAACTGTGGCGTTCTTCAGTTTCATGTTTAATCCCTCCCTAGTGATCTCAACCATTTCCGTTTCGGAGAAAGGACGAGCCAAACGACGATTAAAGGGGACGTTTTATTTCCACCAAAAATTCATAAATTCCTTCTTGCGATTTTTGTTTACGGCTCAAGAAAACACTTAAAATGGCTTTGTCATCTGTGAGGGTATTAAAGGTCCTTAGAAATCCGTTTTAAACATTTGGTAAGCTACCATTTGATACTGATGAATCAAGTTTAAGTAATAACGGTCGGCGGTTGCTTTAAGGTTTTGTGGAACTAGATTTTTTTTTATTTTATTTTTTTTATTTTATTTTATTTGATATACTAGAACATTGAACGGTTGATCATATATTGATCTTAGGTCGTCCCAGTTCACCTCAAAGTTTTTTGGTTGTCGTGGTATCCCTTGAATAACATGATTGGTGCTGCACTAGCTCGAAGCTGTGGAAACTGTTGATATAGCTTAGAAGCCACCAGTGGATTATGAAACAGTTCCTCCGTTTGTATTGCAGGACCTAAATTACTTTGAGAAGAGTCCACTTGCATCAATTCTGCTGCGGTTGTGACGATAAAACAATGTTGTAGTTGCCGTTGGCCCAAATCACATCCGTCCGCCGGTAAGGCATTAAACTATCTAACTATTAAACTATCATTAGGTTCAAATAAAAGTTATTGCATTGGTCCTGACTCCTAGGACACTTTGTTTTCGAGATTGTCCTCTAGTTGCGGCAGACTTAAAAACTCTCCATGCTGTCTCCAATTGCGTGACTGCAAATCTGCGACCATCCTGTAGATCACTTCTATCCCCTAACCTATGGCATCTCAAGTGATCATAATCTCGTAATTATCACTTTCGATTCCCCAAGCACGCCCGAAGCAGAGGACTGTTTCACCAAAAACGCTAGATTGGACACATATAATTTCAGTGCTTCAATCCAGTTTGTACCATTTACATCGATTCCTCTCAAAAAACGCTCCACAGCCAATCCAGCCTTACCAAGACCTTTTACGAATGGCCCAATTGTAAAACGCACGACATTCTAACAGTCAAAGAGAAGAACAACGCTTATGACAAGATGAATGAAAGAGAAGAAGAAACAGCAAAAACCGCGAAAAATAAAAAAGGTCAGACAAGTGCGAATAAAATTCGCTCGTCAAGGGTTCCGTGAATGTAAAAAAACACAATATCAAAAATTATTGACAAAAAGTTGTGTTGTAATGTCTTTATATTTCCAGACCATAGACGCATAACAAAATAAATGTTAAATTGTAAATGTCAATATAGTAAATTACAATCAAATCTACATTGATCAAAAATGGCAAAAAAAATGTTAATTCAGGTTAAATCTTATCCCTAGATGTTTTTGGTAACTTAAGAAAGATTCAATTACACCAGCTTTTAAATGGATTAAATTTGATTATTTTTCGGTCAATCAAGTGTTGAAATTAGAGGGGTGGAGAGGCTACATACTAAAAATATTTTTTTCCAATAACACTATGTATTGCAAAATTCTAAAAAAAATTGGAATGTTTCTTAAATTATGTACTCCTTCATATGACCACTCATCTGGGTCAAAAATGTTTTTTTACTCTCCCCACACCCATCCCCTAAACACACAGATATATAATTATTTGAGTCTTCGCTATGATTTTCATTCAAAATTTACAAATTTTCCGGTCTCTGTGAATTTCTTCAAATTTTTCTGTTAATCATCGTCGAAACGTAGGGAGCGAAACGATCTGAATTTTGCACTTTCTTGTCCATAACTCAAAAACTGTGCACCCAAAATTTCCAAAAAATATTGCAAAAATTTTTAAATTAAATGTTCTTTCAAATGACACCCCCCTCACTTGGGTCAAACAAGGTTTTTTTTACCCTCTCGACCCCTGAACACATAGAAAAATAATTATTTGAAACCTCGTTATAATTTTCATACAAAATTTACCAAATATTCTAACTCTGTATATTTTTACAAATTTTTCTGTCAATGAGTGTCGAAACGTATGGGGGGAACAGTCTGAATTTTACAATTTTTTGACAATAACTATTCTAAAATAAACTGCAATGAATTCTAAATTACGTGCTCTTTCAAATGACACCCCACTCGCTTGGGACAAAAAAAGTTTTTTTTACCCTCTCTACCCCGGTCCCCTAAACTTACAGAAATATAATTATTGGAGACTTCGCTAAAGTTTTCATACAAAATTTACCAAATTTCCTAACTCTGTGAATTTTTACAAAATTTTCTGTCAATCAGTGTCAAAATGTATGAGGGGGAACGATCTTAGTTTTTTTAATATAACTCAAAAACTGGGCACCGCAAAATTATAAAATAAATTGCAACGAATTTTAAATTAGGTGCTCTTTCAAATGACACCCCACTCGCTTGGGTCAAAAAAAGTTTTTTTTACCCTCTACCCCGGTCCCCTAAACACACAGCAATATAATTATTTGAGACTTCGCAATACTTTTCATACAAAATTTACCAAATTTTACCAGTGTCGAAACGTATGGAGGGGGGCGGTCTGAATTTTGCACTTTTTGACAATAACTCAATAACTGCAAAATTCTAAAAAAAATTGCAACGAATTCTAAATTAGGTGCTCTTTCAAATGACACCCTACTCGCTAGGGTAAAAAAAGTTTTTTTTACCCTCTTTACCCCGGTCCTCCAAACACACAGAAATATAATTGTTTGAGACTTCGTTATAGTTTTCATACAAATTTTACCAAATTTCCTAACTCTGTGATTTTTACAAATTTTTCTGTCAATCAGTGTCGAAACGGAAGGGGGTGGGGGGGGGGGCGGTCTGAAAGTCGCACTTTTTTAACAATAACTCAAAAACTGTGGATTGCAAAATTCTAAAAAAAATAGATTTGTTTTCTAAATTAGGTGCTCTTCCAAATGACACCTCACTTGACCACATTTTAAATAGTATTTTTACCCCTTCTCATTTCTACCCCCTTAATAAATCTAATTATGAGTATATGACACTTTTATATATTATTTATCAAAAACTTACTAATTATTCTATCATTCCAAATACATACGAATATTTTCGTTTAGTTAGGTTCGGAGCTAATCGAGGTAAGAAAACACGAAAAAACTTCATTATACAAAATTATACAAAAAATGGTAAGGTATAAAATTCCAAAATAAACTTTTAAGGAATACTGAAATGAAGTCCTTTCATATGATACCCTACTTGAATCTATAAAAAAATGTATTTTCTTAAGGGTCTCACATCGTACCCCTGTAAACACAACGAAAACCACTTTAGTTTTATTTGTATCTATCGTTTCATGTGGACAGATTAATTTTAAACGCACCTCAAATTTCAAGTTCATAGCGTTTATAGTTCACGAGATAATCGATATAATGTGAAAAACTCGTTTTGCTCTCACCAATAGTGTTCCGTATAAAAAACGGAACCCTAAAAACCCAAAACAACTCCCGTTGACAGATATTCGACGTGTTTCGAATCCATTTAGTGGCAAAATTCTTGATCATGTGATGTGTTCGTCCATTATCAAAGCCTACAAATAGAGTACTGTGACGAATAGTTTCTTTGAGAAAACAATTAGGTGCTCTTTCAAATGACACCCCACTCGCTTGGGTCAAAAAAAGTTTTTTTTACCCTCTACCCCGGTCCCCTAAACACACAGCAATATAATTATTTGAGACTTCGCAATACTTTTCATACAAAATTTACCAAATTTTACCAGTGTCGAAACGTATGGAGGGGGGCGGTCTGAATTTTGCACTTTTTGACAATAACTCAAAAATGGGCACTGCAAAATTCTAAAAAAAATTGCAACGAATTTTAAATTAAGTGCTCTTTCAAATGACACCCCACTCGCTAGGGTAAAAAAAGTTTTTTTTACCCTCTTTACCCCGGTCCTCCAAACACACAGAAATATAATTGTTTGAGACTTCGTTATAGTTTTCATACAAATTTTACCAAATTTCCTAACTCTGTGATTTTTACAAATTTTTCTGTCAATCAGTGTCGAAACGGAAGGGGGTGGGGGGAGGGCGGTCTGAAAGTCGCACTTTTTTAACAATAACTCAAAAACTGTGGATTGCAAAATTCTAAAAAAAATAGATTTGTTTTCTAAATTAGGTGCTCTTCCAAATGACACCTCACTTGACCACATTTTAAATAGTATTTTTACCCCTTCTCATTTCTACCCCCTTAATAAATCTAATTATGAGTATATGACACTTTTATATATTATTTATCAAAAACTTACTAATTATTCTATCATTCCAAATACATACGAATATTTTCGTTTAGTTAGGTTCGGAGCTAATCGAGGTAAGAAAACACGAAAAAACTTCATTATACAAAATTATACAAAAAATGGTAAGGTGTAAAATTCCAAAATAAACTTTTAAGGAATACTGAAATGAAGTCCTTTCATATGATACCCTACTTGAATCTATAAAAAAATGTATTTTCTTAAGGGTCTCACATCGTACCCCTGTAAACACAACGAAAACCACTTTAGTTTTATTTGTATCTATCATTTCATGTGGACAGATTAATTTTAAACGCACCTCAAATTTCAAGTTCATAGCGTTTATAGTTCACGAGATAATCGATATAATGTGAAAAACTCGTTTTGCTCTCACCAATAGTGTTCCGTATAAAAAACGGAACCCTAAAAACCC
>CAVNZG010001016.1:0-11098 GCA_963693315.1 Diogma glabrata
TTAGAATCGGATTCATCACATTCATTTGGTTGTTATGAATTTTTAAAATGGCAGAATAGGCTAATTGAATTACAAAAAACACAAATTCAACTGAAAAAAGTTAAATAATGATGAAATTTCAACTTTGAAATACCATCGCCTCGGTAGGTGAGTTTGATAGCGTGTCTGCCAAAACGAATTCGAACCATGGGACTGATGAGCAGGGTCGTAGAGAGAAAAACCGGGTCCGTGGGGAAATGAAATATAGGCCCTTTTAACATTTATGTTATTTTATTTACCAATTAAATTATAATATCTCAAAAATTAAAAGGTGGTATTTGTATAAAAATAATTTTACAGGAATGTTAAATATAGGCGAATTAATTTTTTTTAATAAAATGTGATGTGTAGTAGGAATTACAATATGTGTCACATATTGTAATTCCTACTACATATTGTAATTCCAACAACACATTAAAACCTTTTAACAACAACAACATGCGTTCTAAGGTGTTGATGGACGCAAATATTTGTTTTTTTGTATTTTTATATTTTTTTCAAAGAATGAATAACTAAACCCATATAAAATATGATATAGGCCAATATTTTGTGATAGGATAGAGAAAATAAAAATAAAATAAGAGATAAATTGCGAATTTGATTTAAAATTTTGCAGAAACAAAACAAAAATGGTGTAGCCAATTATCAGGCTACCAGGCTCGATTGTTCGAGCAAGCAACCGGCACTCTCACGGTCGCATTTTTTGAGGTAGATCAAAAAAACATTTCTGTACATGTGTGTTCTATTAATATCTTAGACGAGTTCGTGACTTAGAAAAATCCGAAACGTAGTTAGGCAACTAGTAGAGATGTTAAAATACCGTATTTAATTTTTTTTGTATAATACAGCGTATTATACATTGTATTATACAAAACAAAATACCGTATATTCTGTACAAAAGTGTATTAGCCGAGATAACATGTAAATGATATAATAACAAAAAAATGGCTTTCATCATCATTTTGAATTACATCTAGTTCATTTTTTTCTAAATACCTGAATTTGGATATTTTTATCGTTATTTTTATCTATATATATTCCTTAAAGACCTATATAATCATCTGACTCTAATTTATGTGGATGGTCTGATCAGCAAAACTATCTTGATGCTTAGTTTCAATTTATTTCACCTTCAGTCGCTACTGTATTTATGTTTTTTATTCAGATTGAATTCATATTCCTTCCATTTCCACGAATAAACTGTTAGAGGCCTTAATCATGTTTGACATAAACGAGATAATTACTTTTGCTATGATTTAGGCTGCATAACGAAAATGATGTTTCTGTTACAATGAAAGATGCAGAACAATGCAAATTAGAAGATGCTGCATTCTGAAAAGCCACAAACTCTATTCCATCAAGTTATACAATAAATACAACTGCTATCGATTTCATAATGGATATTTTGAGATTTTTGTGCATGGTTGATAAATCTGAACGTATAAAAGAAACGTTCTACATGTTATCTGGGGCTACTTAAGGCTATTAAATTGAGTGACGAATCCATGTTTCAACATTTTGATTTGCTCCATTAAAAATTTACTGTAACGGTTGCTTCTCAGCAACTATAATCGATTGTTGATATTTTTTGTTCTGTTGCTATTAGAACAAACTTGGTACAACAGAAATTAAAAAATTAGGTTCTATTCAGTAAAATCTTCTACCGAAAATTTCTTCTACCGAATTCTTCTACTGAAAGTTTCATTTTTTGTATGAAATTTTATAATGGGAAAATAAAATTTCATAAGAAAAATAGAACAGCAGAATCTTTCGATAAAAAAATTTTACTGAATAAGCTCCATTATTTAGAAACGCATACTAGCAAGGCGTACAAATTATTCATTTCCTCGGCGTGGTTTATATCTTATAGATGTAGTAGTAGACATATTTTCACAGCTATAAATTCTTTTTATAACCCACGGGCAATTTTAGTAAAAGGGCTATTTGCTATTTCGCACGCCATCAGAATAAAAAATTTTTTTATAGTAAAATACCTTGTATTTTACAACGTTTTGGACAATACGGTATTTTACGTATAATACCGGGTATTATACAATTGTATTAAACACTTTTACATCACTAGCAACTAGAGCCTTTTTTCTAAAAAAATTGATTTTTTACAACCGTTATAACGGCCGTTTGTATACTAATATTTTAAAAAAATTGACAAATTTAGAATCTTTGAATATTTTTTTATCAATTTACTCTTAAAATAGAATTCTGCAGTTGGTTCCTAAGTGAGCGGCTCCAACAAAAAAATTTGCAAAAAAATTTTTTTTTTAAACAACTGGCACTCTCACGGTCGCATTTGTAATGCCAGATCAAAAATCTTTTTTTAGAAATGTGTGTTTTATAAATATCTTGGACAGGTTCGTAAAACAGTCACATCCAACACATGGTTAAGAAACTAGAGGCTTTATACTAGAAAAAAAAAAGTCTGTTTTTTAGATCCGTTATAACGGCCGTTTGAGTACTAATATTTTTAAAAACTTTACAATTTGAAATCTTTTTTATTGATTTATTTCAAAAAATAGACCTCTGCAGTTGGAAATTTCTGAGTGAGCGGCTCCAACAAAAAAGCTTGTAAAACACAAAATGCGTTTTAAACAACCGGCACTCTCACGGTCGCATTTGTGGAGCTAAATCAAAAAACCTTTCTTAAAAATGTGTGTTTTATAAATATCTTAGACAGGTTCGTAAATCAACTAAATCCGACACATAGTTAAGAAACTAGAGGGTTTATATTAGAAAAAAAATCGTTTTTTAAATCCGTTATAACGGCCGTTTGGATACTAATATTTTTAAAAACTTTATAAATTTAGAATCTGTGGACACATTTTAATCCGTTTCTTATAAACATAAACCTCTACAGTTAGAGATTTTTGACTCGTCGGCTTCCACAAAAAAGTTTGCAACAAGCCTAAGAAACACAATTTGCAAAAACCTTATAACAGTCAACAAAAAAAAAAATAAAAGGATTTGAATAGAAGAAAAAACTTTTTTTTCTTAGAAATAAACTATTTTGATATTTTGCAGTAGTTGCACGACATATGATATGGAGTAGGTTGGCGTTTGTTTTTCATATAGTGTCATAAATTGTCACACATATGTTCTGTGGTAGATCTGATATTTGTTTGTTGCAAAATTGGATAGATGTAGTTTTGCTTATATGTAGCTAATTTTGTTTTTAAATGTTCGATATCTGTTTGTAATTAGTTTGTTTTGTTTAAACTAATCTGATACATTAGGTTCTACTTGTGCACAAAACTGTCTGATCTCGAAATCTACCTATTTCTAGCGGACATTCTGCCGCTCGGACTTTTTTTTTAAATCGTACTATGCAAAATTTACCGCTTTTTATCGTTTATTTATATTTGTAATCACACATGCGGCATCTATTATATGACCCATCTTGGAAAAGAAATACTCTTATATAAACCTTGAAGCCATATTAATGAAATCATCGTGTATTTTATTGGTGATATAAAATTTAGGGGCAGATCAAATCCACATATACTTAGTTTTGGTTAAAAATGGTTTTTCGTCTATATAATATTTTCATTTTGGTCGGAGTTCGGGCCCTTTTAAAAAGCCGGGGCTGTGACGAAACCCCCTCCTCCCCCCTCCCATCTCTTGTCGGGCTTGCTGATGAGGATAGTTCGAATCCCAATCCGAAACACGTATAAGAGGAAAATGGAGTTTTTCTCCAAGAAATATCCAAAATATACTTAATTGAAAAATTGAAAATACTTAATTGCTTGAGTTTAAGTGCTCAAAAAATCTCTAATATATTTTTTTTTTGAAGTAAAACTTCTTTAGGCGCGTTATGAGAATTTTGCAACGGAAGTATAAAAAACGAATATAATATTCGGCAAATATACGATACAATTCGATTATGACACACATATTTTAAATATTCACTGGTTTTTGGTGCATTATAGAAATAGTTCATATTTTTCGATGCTTAAAAATTTAACAGAAATTCAATTAAAAAAAACATAATTTTGAATTAAATTTAATGATTTTCAATCCGAATTTTTGGAGTATTTTAATTTAATTTAATATCAGTTTGCAAAATATTATATGTCTGATCCATTAGTGTTTACAATGGATGCTTAGACTCGTAAATTAATAAAAATGGCAGCATATTTGGCTTTTTTAAAGGCAGAGAAATAAGTTGTCGCAAATCTTGGTAAATGGCATATATAATGAAATATAAGAGGACAAAAAGCCCCGTTTTGACATTTGAGCAAAATCGAATAACTGGTTCGAGAATGGAAGCATGTTTGGAGGATCTTTTTGGTTTGTCATTCATTTGTTCATTTGTTATTATATTTTTCATTCACTTATTCAGTCTCGTAGAAAAATGTTATATGAGTTGGATGTGTCGATTGTAGATGGTGGTCATGGTGGACATGGTAGTCATGGTGGTAATAGTGGTCATGGTGGTCATGGTGGTCATAGTGGTAATGGTGATCACGGTGTTCACGGTGGTCATGGTGGTCAAGGTAGTCATGGTGGTCATGGTGGTCATAGTGGTCATGGTGGTTATGGTGGTCATGGTGGTCATGGTGGTCATGGTGTTCACGGTGGTCATGATGGTCATGTTGGTCATGTTGTTCACGGTGGTCATGGTGGTCATAGTGGTCATGGTGGTTATGTTGTTCACGGTGGTCATGGTGGTCATGGTAGTCATAGTGGTCATGGTGGTTATGGTGGTCACCGTGGTCATGGTGATCACGGTGGTCATGATGGTCATGGTGTTCACGGTGGTCATGATGGTCATGTTGGTCATGTTGTTCACGGTGGTCATGGTGGTCATAGTGGTCATAGGGGTTATGATGTTCACGGTGGTCACGGTGGTCATGGTGGTCATGGTAGTCATAGTGGTCATGGTGGTTATGGTGGTCACGGTGGTCATGGTGGTCACGGTGGCCATGGTGGTCATGATGGTCATGGTGTTCACGGTGATCATGATGGTCATGTTGGTCATGGTGGTAATGGTGGTCAAGGTGGTCATGGTAGTCATGGTGGTAATGGTGGTCAAGGTGGTCAAGGTGGTCATGGTGGTCATGGTGTTCACGGTGGTCATGATGGTCATGATGGTCATGGTGGTGTCACGGTGGTCATGGTGGTCATGGTGTTTAGAGTTTGCATCCCGGGCTTTCCCGGGCGAAAAAAATATTTGTGTTGAGTGCGTGTAATCTATGCACGCAGTTAAAATAAATTTCTTTGGCTACTGTGGCAGGTATTAATTAAAAGATGAAATATAAAATAAATATGTCATATTGCAATTTAGAGTTGCATTTCTTGATAATATAATTTACTGTGTAATAAAAAGCAATATTTACATAATGTATTAAAGTCAATTCAATTATTAGCATAATTGAAATATGAAATTAGAGGTTTATGACAAATTTGCTAGATTTATTGAAAAATGCATCAATTGTTGTACCAATTGTTAAATTAAGTGGACATATATTCACCGTGAAATTTAATTTGTAATACGTTGTAAGCTTTTGTAAAACATGTAAATATGGCTTTTTATTACACATTGTTGCAAATTATATTATCAAGAATATTAGAAAGAAACTCTAAATTTCAATATGACATATCTATATTATTTTATATTTAATATTTTTAGTAATACCTGCTGCAGTGGCCAAAGAAGTTTTACTTCAACAGCGTGTAAAGATTACGCACTTCATTTTTTTTTAAATGTGTTGTGTAGTAGGAATTACAATATGTGTCACAATAACACATAAAAACCTTTTAAGACCAATGTCCCACAACAACATACGTTCAAAGGTGTTGATGGACGTAAATCTTTTTTTTTATTTTTTTTATATTTTTAGTTAAAAAATGGACAACTAAACAAAAAATCCTATCACTGACAAAATATGACATAGGCCAATATTTTATGATAGAATAGAGAAAATAAAAGTAAATTAAAAAGTAAATAGCAAATTTTTACAAAAATTTCCTGAAACAAAACAAAAATGTAGTTGCCAATAATCCAGCCGGTTGCATATTCCTTGATCCTGTGACGCACTGTTTTTCTTGAGGACTAAAGCCCACACATAGTTATATGAAGGCTCGTTTCCTCAAGGAAGCGATAGAACTTCATCATAAAGGATTTTTTCACAGCTAAGATTGAGGGTGCTACCGTTGACTGAATACAGTTCATCCGCCACCACCCCTAAAATGTCACCTTGGCTAGTGATATCTCACTGCTATTGCCAGTGGTATGGGATATCTCACGTTAACTCGTATCTCAATAGCAGGGAGTGGAGTGTTCACCAACCAGATGTAAGAGACAACCCGCCCAACAACCAACACTCATTAGTCATCATTAATAATCTTTTTCTTTTTTTTAAATGTATGAAGTTTTAACAACTTCATATATGAACACAACCACAAATTGTTTATAAATCCATTTATTCATAAAGAATCAAAACTATATAATATATTCTTTCAATTGTATAAATTAATAAGCAATAACCACAATTTCTTTTGCATTAAAAATAAATTATTTACCATATTTCTTGTTTTCTTTTACAAAATTCTATTATCTTAAGGCAGTATTTGTTTAACATAATGATCGTAATTTGAATGATAAAAAATATTTAAGACCAAAAAAATGAAGCAAAAAAAATCATAATATTATATTAAATGATGATTACTTACTTATTCTTGGAAAAAGAAAAAATGATCTCTTATTAAAGTGATATAAGCAGACGAAAAAAAATTAAATGGTAATTTCATAATGCTAAAAACAACTTTGGAAAGTTGAACTTTCTCAATATTTAGCTTTGCTTGAGATAACAAAAACTATTTGGGTATATTGATTTGGTTTGGTTTAACTTTTTTGTTTTAAATGAATTTAATATAAAATGTACGAAAAAACGATTACCTACTTGCGATAACCAATTATTAAAAGTCGAGTTTGTTGAAGCTTAAAATTAGGTTTTTGGTGTATTGGTCAACTGTTTATAATGTTAATGTAATAGTTCTTTTAATAAAAGGTGTTGCACAAAAGGGATTACATTGAGAACATCAAATACACTTTTGAGACCGACGTAGCACAAACCATTCACTCGGAGGGAATGATCACCCTTTTTAACAATCATAGAAGCCAGCGACACTCAATTGATTCTAGTAGATCTTTTCATTTATTTGCAGTTCCCAAATTTTTAAAAAGTGTTGTGTGGTAGGAATTACAATATTTGTAGCAGCAACACTTAGATATTCTTTAAGACTTAGGTCCCCCCAACAATATGCATTCTGAGGTGTTGATGAACGCTTTTTAAAACCTTTGTAGATTGAAACCACTCTTTATTATTGTTTGCGGCAAATCATTCCATTGAGATATAGAAAATATTCTTCTTTGAGATTTGGGTATGTCGGCCAATTCCATTAAAAGATATGAGCAAAACAGGTGTGAGTCATTCCATATGAAATCATCAAATTAGCAAAGCCAGCATATTTTAGATTTTGCTCAAACTTCATGGAAATGTTCTTTAGGATTCCACAAACCAAAATCCATAGGGATTGAATTTTCGCATACGCCACTTCCGGTATCTCGGAACTTTAATTTAGATGATTATCCATCATTACCAACACAAACAGCAAGTGTAAAACCAGGCAATTCTTCTGATACTCTAAATAATAATTTAGGAATATATGGTAAGCATAGTGCATCTGCTATTGTCAAGCAAGACGATGATCTATTTGATACACGTGAGTTGCTAAATATTTTTTCTGAAGTTGTTAAAGGCTTAAGACATTGCAAAACTAAAATTGATCTGCTATTGTCAAGCAAGACGATGATCTATTTGATACACGTGAGTTGCTAAATATTTTTTCTGAAGTTGTTAAAGGCTTAAGACATTGCAAAACTAAAATTGATCAATTTGAATTCATTACAGGTCTCGCCAGCAAGTATGTCGAAGCGAATGGAAAAACTCAAAATATGTACATGAAACGCAAATAGCGTTAAACATAAAAAACACGAGCTTATTCATTTTTTAGAAAGTTACAATATAGATATAATACTTCTTTGTAAAACCCATTTAAATTCCAGTTTTCAATTCTCGATTCTAAATTATGTACTATATAGAAGAGATCTAGAAGGGATTTTGAGTGTGCACAAAGTAATAGTCTATTTCAAACCTATGACTATAAGAGAAGTGATTGGAATATGTACTCATATAACGTTTTTTCTTTTGAATAAATGTGTTGTGTTATAGGGTTTACAATTAGTGTCACAACAACACACAAATGCTTTTTAAGACCTAGGTCTAGACCTAGGTCCCACAACAACTGGCGTTATAAGGTCATGATGAACGCTTTTTTAAACCTATGCGGGTTGAAGTCACCTGAGACTAAGGATTCTGGCAAACGTTTCCATTTGTATGCAATTCGGACAAAGAATTTCTGCGATCTGCCAGTATGACAGAGTGGGATCTCGGCCGTTTGACTGGTTGCGGTAGCCGATTGTCGAGTGGAACGGGGGTAAGAATAAGTTTGGGGCATAAGGCTGCTGATTTCATATGAACACTGTTGATGACAATATTTGTAAAAAACAACGAGGTCAGCAACAGTGTGACGATGTTGTAAGGAATCAAGTTTTGATGTCAAAGTTCGATCACCCACAATTCGTATAGCCCGCTTTTGAACAGAGTCCAAGAGGGCCAAGATGGAAACAGAAGCAGCACCCCAAACTTGACAACAGTACTCCATACAGGAGCGAATAAAGGACTTATAAACATGGAGCAATTGGTATGGAGTGAAAAATTTTTTGCATCTATTTAGGAGGCCGAGTTTTTAGACGCGCTTTTTGCCATCGCCATTACATGATCGTTCCAGAATAGGTCATTTGAAACTGTGACACCCAATAAACCAATGCTTTTACATTCACCTATTGGTTCTTCATACATACTGAATAAAATATCTTTGGGGAACTCGGTCTTTGATCTGGAAACAATCAACAGCTGTGTTTTGGTAGAGTTGAAATTGACCAGATTCTGGTCAGCCCAATCGGCGACGTTTTTTAGGTCTTGGTTCACGTTTATGGCAGCGTCTCTCCGGGCAGGATTGATTCGCTCGTGCATTTTACCTTTTGAAGGAAGGGGCTAAACCGACTTGTGCAGAGTACTATCATCTGCAAAACTATTTATTGGGTTGCTGGTGATTTTCAACAATTCGTTGATATAAATCAAAAATAGGGTTGGGGACAGTACTGAGCCTTGAGGTACAACAGCGTTGATTAGTTTAGACTCAGAAAAAAATCCGTCTAAGAAGACCGAAATGTATCGGTTGGTTAGAAAATTTTGAATCGGCTTTACAATATTAGGATGAAAACCATACGCAACGAGCTTGTGGATCAAGTTGGCTTGCCAGACTTGATCGAATGCCTTTGAGATGTCTAAAGCGATAACGTATGTTTCACGGTTGATTTTTTGTTTCGAAAGCCGTATTGGCTGTCGGCTATTAAATGATTTACTTCCAGAAATTTTGAAATGTGTGTATTAATATAATGCTCGTAGACTTTAGATAGGACCGATAGTAAAGCTATTGGCCTATAATTTGAGATATCGGATTTTGGTCCCTTTTGGGGACGGGCTGGACATTTGCCAACTTCCAGCACGAGGGAAATATACCAGACTTTGCAGGATTGGTAGAATATTTTAATCAAAGTTGGTGCAAGTTCCTTAAAAAAGGGGTTTTAAAATGATGGGTGGAATATTGTCCATTCCTGAGGCTTTGTTGATGTTTGAAGTTTGAAGTGGATGTTTGAAGTGGAGTTCATTCATATTAACTCCTGAAGATTGGATTTGGGGCATTTCTTTAGGAGTTTCCAAAACAGTGGAGTTCAGAGCAAAGCGTTCAGCGAACAAGTTAGCTTTACTTGCGGGATCATTGACGATTAAATCACCATCAATAATAGGGGGAATAGAAGATTTTGTACCAGAATTTAAAGAATTGATGGCACTGTAGAAACTCTTGTCAGAAATAGACATAGATGTAAGTTTTGAGGCTTTCGCTCTGTCAATTTCAGACTTTTCGTTTGAGATAATCTGGTAAGATATTTTGTTGGCCTTTAGATATTGGGATCGATTGACGGGAGTTTTGTTATGAGTCCATATGTTAAATGATCTACGTTTGTTTCTAAGTGCCGCTTTGGCAGCCTTTGAATACAAGTATTTTTGCTTGGGTTTTACAATAGAAAAAGGGACAAATTTATTGATAGCAAATTGGATGGTTTCTGTAAAGTTTTGAGCAGAAACATTTACATTCTCAGTGTAAAAACAATGACGGTCGAAAGGGAAACCATGGAAAAAATTTTGAAGACCACTCTTATCCATTTTTGAGTAGTGAAATATTTTACGGGGTTTGGGAGCTGTAGTTTAGTAAATCAGTTTTGATAACTGATGAGATTAAATAATGATCAGAATTTCCAATACTACCTTTCGCTACATCGACACTCGTAATATCTGGCATTGTGGTAAGATAGAGATCTAAAAGAAAACTATTTTCACCGCCATTACGGGGAGTGAAAGTTGAGCTTTTAACAATTTGTAATAGTCCCTGAGACGCCTCAAAAATTTATGCCAGCTTTCCACTATTGTCAACATCGTCGGTCGATTTGCAGAATTCCAACCATGATTTGTTGTGGACGTTGAAGTCACCGGTAACGATAACTTCATAATTAGGGGACTTCGCTCTAATCTCGTCTACAATTTTTGTCAGTATATTAAAAAAGTTTGGGCTATGTTTGTTGGGGGATCGGTATAAAGCTATTGTAAAAAAAGTCATTTCTGGAGATAAATCTTTAAAACCATTGTATTGAAGCCGTCACCGTGTAGCTCAAAAATTTCGAAAGCGCGTGTACGCAAAACTCTCATGAATGAATGCGCATACGCTTTGATGGAGTTTGAAAGCTGATTCGAGCCTATATCTAGAATTAAGCGATTCTATAAAGAGAAAATTTTCAGAAACTTGTGTTTCTGTGAGGAATAGAATGTTCGGTTTGTCGTGCTCAAGATGAATGTGTTGC
>CAVNZG010001017.1:0-105449 GCA_963693315.1 Diogma glabrata
CAGCTGATTTTTTAGGAACCCTAAATGCCAAGGTTGTCATCTGACGAAACAAAAAATGATAAAAAATGGTTCAAATATTCAATATTTATCAATTTTATTTAAACTTTATGTTTCAAACGGAAGTTATAACGCCTTAGATTATTCGACTTCTAAGACTATAGCCGATTAAACGGTACCCAGTTATTGCCAGTTCGTGAACTTATCCAAGAAATTGTTTGCCGCAACATACACAGAAAATATTTTTGGTGTAGGTCGAAAATTGCGACCGTGAGAGTGCCGGATAATTCCGTTATACCTCATATCGTTATATATATATATATATATATATATATATATATATATATATATATATATATATATATATATATATATATATATATATATATATCTGTAGGTAGGAGGTAAACTACACCAAGTCCAATTTTTTCAAAATACGTTTTTTTAAACTGTTAGAATCAGGATTTTGTTCTCTACCGAGAGGTTAAAAGCACTGAGTCATAACTAGTGTAGTTTTCGAGATAGAACAATTTTAAATAGTCCAAGTCCATAGTAAATAGCCCATTTTCAAACAGTTTTTTGCCTTTCCTGTAAAATTTTAAAAATGTGACTTGGTGTAGTTTACCTCCCACCTACAGATATATATATATATATATATATATATATATATATATATATATATATATATATATATATATATATATATATATATATATATATATATATATATATATATATATATATATATATATATATATATATATATATATATATATATATATATATATATATATATATATATATATATATATATATATATATATATATATATATATATATATATATATAAATATGGGAGAAGTTGTGAATAGTTAAACTCAAATAACTGGGTGAATAATTGGAATTTTTCAATTCTAAAACCAGTTTTGGAATCCTTTAATTAAACCTTACATGTTTTAATCATCAAAATTTTTTACGTGTTTCGTGGCGGTATCGAACCCCATTCATCAGTAACACAAATTCGATACCTTGTGTTATACACGTTTTATCAACTGAGCCATTCAATTGACATGTTTTATGGAAATTTTTAGTTAGTGAATTGAAACGTCATCAACAATTACAATGAAGTTAACAGTTTCACAAAGATTGCCGACCTAACGACATGATATATTCAATTAATTAATGGAATACTTCATACTTAATGGAACAGTAGCGTCTTGAGAATTAATCGAAATAACTATATATATATATATATATATATATATATATATATATATATATATATATATATATATATATATATATATATATATATATATATATATATATATATATATATATATATATATATATATATATATATATATATATATATATATATATATATATATATATATATATATATATATATATATATATATATACATATATATATATATATATATATATATATACATATATATATATGAGCAATTTCACGAAGATTCAACAACGTTTTGAGTTGACCCCTTTTAATTTTGATTATTTTTTGTTTATAGATAGTCTTTGATAAATAAAAAATACAAGTTCTCTTAGAATTTTTTTTTTCGACCAGGGGTCTTCACAGGGTGCCCCTCAATTTTTTGTTATTTTGTGATGTGACTGCATTTTGACGAGCGATTGTAGAAAAACTACTGAATCGATTTTCATAAATGATATGTCGTTGAATAGGTATTAGAACAAAGTTTTTAAAAATGTCAAAGTTTTTAAAAATGTACACTGTTAATTTTTTGAAATAATTTTTAACGGTGTAACATAAGAAAAAAACGGTGTAATTGAAAAAAAGATGGCATAGCCTCTTTTTTTTTTTTTTTTTTAAACTAAATTGAAGCTTATTTTATATCTAACCACTTGTGAAAGTTGAGGACACGCGTTATTTTTTGTTTTAAAGATAAAATTCGTTGTGCATATGACTGTCGGGAATCAGTTTTTTTTGTTCTGAAGGAAAATTATAAAAATGGCGTTATAAACTAAGAGATATTTTTTTTATCTTAAATATCAAATATTTTATTATTAGATGAACTTTTTAAAATATTATAAAAATTATATATGTAGTACAATAAATAAAATAAATACAATTGTTAAAAATGATTTACTTATTTTACAAACAGAAGTTTCTTTTGAATAGCAAAGCACTTCTGCAATTATTTTCTTTGTATTAGATGGCATAAAAAATGAAATGTTTATTTATCACTTTTAGTAATCACTTGTCACTCTTATAAAAAATAATTTGACAGTCTTGACTGCAAACAAAAAAGCCGTATAAACAACTAAATCTATTTAGGAACTTTTGACTGGAGAAGTATTATGTTCGTATTATGTTATTATGGAATCATAAAGTAAAAGATTGTTTTTCAACATTAAATTACAAATATTTTATTATTGAATAAACTTTTTAAAATATCATACAAATTATATTTGTGAAAATAAATATAGTTATTAAAAATTATTTACTTATTTTACATTCAAAAGTTTCTTTTGAGTTGGAAAACATTTTTGCATTTATTGTCTCAGTATCTACTGGTATAAAAGAATGAAATTTTTGAGTTCCACTTATAGTAATCGCATTTTTATATCGATTTTGTAATTTTTCTTTTGTTAATTGATATTCATTTTTATCGGCGTATCCAAAGTTCATGGTAGATTCCCATTTTTTTTGGTGTATCAATAATATTATCTTCGCTCGCCATACTATAACGGTGTGCAGCACGCTTCAGTGTACCACCAATTCCATCACAAGGTTCCTTTCCATGGCTGGTAGCATGAAAATGCCATTCAGCGTCAACCTTAAAGTATTCTTTATGGTGGCATAAGTTAATTAGTTAATTTAAGGTTGACGCTGAATGGCATTTTCATGCTACCAGCCATGGAAAGGGACCTTGTGATGGAATTGGTGGTACACTGAAGCGTGCTGCACACCGTTATAGTATGGCGAGCGAAGATAATATTATTGATACACCAACAAAACTTTTCGAATGGGTTTTAAAATGGGAATCTACCATGAACTTTGGATACGCCGATAAAAAAGAATATCAATTAACAAAAGAAAAATTACAAAATCGATATAAAAATGCGATTACTATAAGTGGAACTCAAAAATTTCATTCTTTTGTACCAGTAGATACTAAGACAATAAATGCAAAAATGTTTTCCAACTCAAAAGAAACTTTTGAATGTAAAATAAGTAAATAATTTTTAATAACTATATTTATTTTCACAAATATAATTTGTATGATATTTTAAAAAGTTTATTCAATAATAAAATATTTGTAATTTAATGTTGAAAAACAATCTTTTACTTTATGATTCCATAATAACATAATACGAACATAATACTTCTCCAGTCAAAAGTTCCTAAATAGATTTAGTTGTTTATACGGCTTTTTTGTTTGCAGTCAAGACTGTCAAATTATTTTTTATAAGAGTGACAAGTGATTACTAAAAGTGATAAATAAACATTTCATTTTCTATGCCATCTAATACAAAGAAAATAATTGCAGAAGTGCTTTCCTATTCAAAAGAAACTTCTGTTTGTAAAATAAGTAAATCATTTTTAACAATTGCATTTATTTTATTTATTGTACTGCATATATAATTTTTATAATATTTTAAAAAGTTCATCTAATAATAAAATATTTGATATTTAACATAAAAAAAATATCTCTTAGTTTATAACGCCATTTTTATAATTTTCCTTCAGAACAAAAAAAACTGATTCCCGACAGTCATATGCACAACGAATTTTATCTTTAAAACAAAAAATAACGCGTGTCCTCAACTTTCACAAGTGGTTAGATATAAAATAAGCTTCAATTTAGTTAAAAAAAAAAAAAAAGAGGCTATGCCATCTTTTTTTCAATTACACCGTTTTTTTCTTATGTTACACCGTTAAAAATTATTTCAAAAAATTAACAGTGTACATTTTTAAAAACTTTGTTCTAATACCTATTCAACGACATATCATTTATGAAAAGCGATTCAGTAGTTTTTCTACAATCGCTCGTCAAAATGCACTCACATCACAAAATAACAAAAAATTGAGGGGCACCCTGTGAAGACCCCTGGTCGAAAAAAAAAAATTCTAAGAGAACTCGTATTTTTTATTTATCAAAGACTATCTATAAACAAAAAATAACCAAAATTAAAAGGGGTCAACTCAAAACGTTGTTGAATCTTCGTGAAATTGCTCATATAGATTGCTCAATTGCACAATTGCTCACGATACTTTGAGAAGTTAGTCTTTGCTAACGGGTAATATTCTGAGCCATAAAAATGTAAAAATGAACGGTTTGGAGCCATAACAAATGAGCCATACCAAGTAAAAATTTACATAATATGTGGGTCCATTTTGGTAAAGAGCTAGTAAATTCATTACAGTGGCTTTGTCAAGTGCGTTTTTTTTTAAAACATTTGTTTGCGGCTTAAGAAGAAAAATTTATTTATAAATATTATTAAAGTCTATTTTTAAATAATGCATTTTAATTCAAAAGTGACAAAAGCACACAAACAGTGAATAATATAAAAAACCATAATAACAGATATAAAAACTTAATATTATGAATAAATTTATTCGTTTCTATCAATTGTCGGTCAGTGATATAAAGAGTGCTTTTCTTAAAGGTAAAGGTTTGTTTTCGAACAAGCAACATTTTTTCCATAGGCAAACCATTTCGAAAGGGTCAAAAGCAAGACCTTTATTTTATATTTTGAACAAAGCCAATACTATGGTTACGCCTTTCTAAAGCCTATAACAATTTTTTTTATTAATAAATTATTTTACTTAGGTGTCGCCCAATGTTCCTCAACTGATATAAGTATGGAAAAATGCGCATTGCTAAAAACTAAACTAATGCATATGCGAACTCCTGGGTATGAAGTAATTAATATATGGAAAGAGACGGCATGCAAAAGAATCGAGGAAATTGTTACGAGTAGAGATTCAAATATGACTACTATTTTCGAACAATTGCCATTATTTAAATATTTCCAATATCCAGAACTGGTAAATTACAACACTTTCAAGAATCACAATTGATTTGAGATTTTTCTGATGAAACCAATTGTGGATATTTTTTATTGCAGATAACCTACGATTTCTTAAAGAGATATCCGGCACATTGTAGTATATATGAGAAGTGGGAGTAGTTCCTTAAAGTTGAAAAACATTTCAAACTAAATTTAAAAGAGCCTAGAAATAAAGCCTTATTTGAAAGAGTCCAAAAGTCAAAACAGGAACTAACAATAGGTAACATATTTTGTAACCTTAATTAGGGTTCCGTTTTTTATACGGAACACTATTGGTGAGAGTACAACGTGTTTTTCACATTATTTCGATTATCTCGTGAACCATTAATCCGATGAACTTAAAATTTGAGGTGCTTATAAAACTAACCTATCCACACAAGATGGCGGGTTAAAAAATAAATAAAGTTGTGTTCGTTTGTTTTAAGGAGGTACGATGTAAAGCCTTTGAAAACATACATTTTTTTAGCGAGACGAGTAGGACGATCATATGAAAGGGCTTCATTTCAGCATTATTTAAAAATATATTTTGGAATTTTACACCTCACCATTTTTTGTATAATTTTGAAAAATGACGTTTTCGGGATGTTTTATTGCCCCGATTAACTCCGACCCTACTTCATCGAAAATCTTGAAATATATTTGGAATGATAGAAAATTGAGAAGGTTTTTAATGAAAAATATAGAAAAGTGGCAGGCACTCATAACTATATTTATTAAAGGGGTGCGAATGTTAAGGGGTAAAAACATCATTTAAAACCAGGTCATGTGGGGTGTCATTTGAAAGAGCACTTGATTTAAGAAATATTGTCAGTTTTTTTAGAATTTTGCAATGCATAGTTTTTGAATTATTATCACTAAAGTGACACAAAAAGTTGGTCCCCCCCCTTGCATTTCGAGCCTAATAAACAGAAAAAATTGAAAAAATTCACAGAGACAGGAAGTTTGATAAACTCTGAACGAAAAATATAGCGAACTCTCAAATAATTATATTTTTGTGTTTTTAAGGGATTGGGGTGGGGAAGGGTGAAAAAAACTTTTTTGACCCAAGCGAGTGGGGTGTCATTTGAAAGAGAACCAAATCTCAGAAACTTTGCAATTTTTTTTAGAATTTTGTGGTACACAGTTTTTGAGTTATTCTAAAAAATGTGCACATTCCAGACCGTTCCCCCCCCCTACGTTTCGACACTGATTGACAGAAAAAATTGAAAAAATTCACAGAGACAGGAAATTTGCTATATTTTGAACGAAAATTATAGCCAACTCTCAAATAATTAAATTTCTGTGTGTTTAGGGGAAGGGTGTAAGGAGGGTAAAAAAAAACTTTTTTTGACCCAAGCGAGTGGGGTATCATTTGAAAGAGCACTAAATTTCCAAAACATTGCAACATTTTTTAGAATTTTCCGGTACACCGTTTTTGAGTTATTCTAAAAAATGTGCACATTCCAGACCGTTCCCCCCCCTACGTTGCGACACTGATTGACAGAAAAAATTGAAAAAATTCATAGAGACAGAAAATTTGCTATATTTTGAACGAAAATTATAGCGAACTCTCAAATAATTATATTTCTGTGTGTTTAGGGGAAGGGTGTAAAGAGGGTAAAAAAAAACTTTTTTTGACCTAAGCGAGTGGGGTATCATTTGAAAGAGCACTAAATTTCCAAAACATTGCAATTATTTTTAGAATTTTCTGGTACACCGTTTTTGAGTTATTCTAAAAAATGTGCACATTCCAGACCGTTCCCCCCCCCCCCTACGTTTCGACACTGATTGACAGAAAAAATTGAAAAAATTCATAGAGACAGGAAATTTGCTATATTTTGAACGAAAATTATAGCGAACTCTCAAATAATTATATTTCTGTGTGTTTAGGGGAAGGGTGTAAAAAGGGTAAAAAAAAACTTTTTTTGACCCAAGCGAGTGGGGTATCATTTGAAAGAGCACTAAATTTCCAAAACATTGCAATTATTTTTAGAATTTTCTGGTACACCGTTTTTGAGTTATTCTAAAAAATGTGCACATTCCAGACCGTTCCCCCCCCCCCCCCTACGTTTCGACACTGATTGACAGAAAAAATTGAAAAAATTCATAGAGACAGGAAATTTGCTATATTTTGAACGAAAACTACAGCGAACTCTCAAATAATTATATTTCTGTGTGTTTAGGGGATGGGTGTGGGGAGGGTAAAAAAAAACTTTTTTGTAACCAAACGAGTGGGATGTCATTTGGAAGAACACTTAATTTAAGAAACATTGCAACATTTTTTAGAATTCTGCGATGCACAGTTTTTTAGTTATTGATGAAAAAAGTGCTATTTTAAGTGTATGTATACCACCCTATATTTCGACGCTGATTTATAGAACAAATATTCCCAATTTAGACCATTGAAAAACTGGTTAAATATTTCTTTAGCTAACATAAACAGCTATGGATAAGATTTAACCTCAAGTAACATTTTTGATCAATGTAGATGTGATTGACATTTACTATTAACGTTTACGATTAAACATTTATTCTGTTATGCGTCCATAGTCTGGCGATATAAAGACTTTACAACATAACTTTATGTCATTTATTTTTGATATTGTGTTCTTTTACATTCACGGAACCCTTGGCGAGCGAATTTTATTCGCACTTGTCCGACTTTTTTTATTTGTTTTAATTTATCATAATATTAACCACTCACTTAATGTTTGCTTTTGAAATTTAGATACATACAATTTACAAATGATATATCTCCTACCAGTTATTATGCCCCCAGCCCTTCAAAAAATGAATCAAAAAGTGATCTACAAAAAGCCTACTATTTAATTTTTTAATTAAGGCAGAAGATAGTTCTGATTTAACAAAAAAATTGGACTTGATACGTAAAGACAGCAAATTGAAAAAGCAAAAAGTGCAACCACTACTAGGTGTCATTGGAGATGATTTAGACTTCCACCAATTTTTCGTAATTTTGGACAATCATAAATTTAAGTTTGGAAGTTTTTTAGAGGCTCTCGATATATGCTTCAAAATCTTCCACATTTTCGATCTGGAATACCCCAAAGCTGCTTATAATCCGTGGATGTTCATCCAAATGTTTTTTTATAATATTGCAACAAAATATGATGATCATATTCCAGCAGTACTGACTTTATGCCACGATCTAAAAGAGTCAGCGTAATATTATTTATAACGTAATTATTAAACAGTAATAATTTAATACTTAATATTTCAATATAATTTTAAAATTTTATTATAATCTATATAATGTACATATTTTTTAAATATAAATTTGTAATAAATGAATTAAGTAACAAATAGTTTTTGGTTTTTTTATTTTCAAAAGTTCACAAAACACACAATTTTTTTTTTAAAATTGACAAAAAGGATTGGTTGTTGTGTATTTCAATGGTTTACTATCACGAGCGGTTCTCCTATTATAGATAGGGGTAGTTTTAAAAATTACAGCTTTCATATATGTTCAATTTAATGTATCTCAAGAACTAATTGAAATTTGTATTTTGTTTTAAAGGTAAAAGTGAGTCCTTTCCAAAAAAAAAATTAAAAGTTACAATTTTTTATAATTTATTATTACAAAATAATAAGGGATGTTGATATATTCTTTTATTGTTATTTGTTCATACAAAATTGAGTCAACTGAAGTTATATCATTGTTTTTCTACATAATTTTTAAAAATGATCAAAATTCAACATTTTGGTATTATGTAGAAAAATAATGAAGTTTTATAATTGTGGAGAAAAAAAACGAGGTATATCAAACCGTCGAACTCTTATTATTTTATGATTTTTTTATAAAAATTACCAAAATTTGTTATTTTGACCTCAGAAAAACCTCACATTTACTTTTAAGACAAATAAACATTTTTAAAATCCTTCAAGTAGTTCATTAAATACATAAATTTGAACATACATGAAATCCGTACACAGTTGAAAAAGTAACTGCAATATTTAAAGCAAGTCTTGCAATAGGAGCTATGCGTTGCAGGTTATTATTGAATTGTAAAGTAAATGTTGCATTAAACCTAATTTCAATGCATTTCTATAAAATTTAAAACGACTCTTGCATCAAAATGTATTTCTATAGAACAGCTAGAAGTTTTAATGCACCTTGCTACAATTTAATACATTAATGAAATTTTAAAATTCACTAGAGTATTATCCATTTTAGAAATATATAGTTAAAATCGTTTCATGTATGTTTTAGTTATCGCTTCTCAGCTGAAAGTCTATAATAATACTGATTAAGGTGGTATGTATGTTTAAATTTTTTCCGTTGTAATTTTATTTTAATTTGATTAATTTAGGCAGGTGCGTAATAATCAAAGTATCTCGAAATTATGATGTAATTTGCATTAAAATGTCATACTAAAAAAATATTGCGCGTAATTTGTTTAATGCAAATAACAGACATTTTTAAACAACAAGCTTTTTTATTTTACTCCAAGTACTCTGTTAAATATTGATGCAAAGAGCATTAGTTTAACTTTATATGGCACGCTTTGTATTGTTTTGTAATAGAAACTTCCGTAGGACCTATATGTGTAGCAATTTGCATTACATATTCAATTTTTTTTTAACTGTGTAGTTTTTAAAAATATCCCTAGTATGTATATATAAAACCTATAAAGGAAAAACAGCTCGCGGTAAAAAAATTGTTAGTCTAAGAAATGTGTTTTTTTTCTTCCACTGTAAAAAACTTTAAGCAAATCAAAGAATGTGTGGCAAAACGATGTAACGAATTGTCTGATTTTGACCAATGTCGCCATGTTTACTTAACTAAAGGCTTGAAACCACATACAACAGAAACAGAAACAGAAACAGAATTTCATACAAATTTTACAGAAACAGAATTTTTTCCTGTCAAATTTGTATGAAATTCTGTTTCTGTTTCTGTTGTATGTGAATTCCCGGCTTAAGAGGTAGTTTAACATATGGTTGAATTCAACTATTACGCAAAGTTGAAGAATGGTTAGTTTAAACAGGCAACTTCGTTAAAAACGTGAATAGTTGTTTCATAATTTTCAAAAGTTACCTTAACTTAGCAATTCTTTTGAAATTTTGTTAAATTTACATACATGCTTCGTTATGTGAACGTTAGAAACGTAGTTTAATACAAACTAACGTTTTTTTACTATATAGGTGAAAATAACTAAAAAATTGGTTTAGTTTAAATGATTAGCAAAGGTCAATACAACATGCAGGCAATAGTTGATGCCATTAGTTAAAATGGACTAGATGCAAGGTTAAAATCTACATAGCAAAAGTAACGTTTAAATTAACTCTAGCAAAATTATTAATATTAAACTTGCGCTTAGCTGGTTGAAAAACAACCGATTTGCTTGGTTTATGTTAAGTATAGTTTTTGGTGACAATTACCTATATTTTTTTTTCAGTGCAGCTTTGGCAGAGTGAGAACATCAATTTGTTATTTTGTTTTTGCGGTAAAACTGGATGAAATAGGTTTTCTGGTGGTAATATTTTACATTTAATCAACCCATTCGTTTTTGTAAATCAATTCCAGAACACACAGAATTTCCAACATGTACTTTAGGGTGTTTAACAGGAAATTTGCCATATTTACAGACCCCCGGGTACATCGAGCAGACGTCTATGTATTTAATTTTCTCCCCGTTTTTACACTTATAATGAGTGTAGACATTGCCTGTTCTTCCACCATAGAATGCATCCCGAGGGTTTAGTGGTGCAGTAAAAATTATTGGGTGGTTTTTTAAGTAAAACATATTTTTGTTTGTTTTCATTTGTTCGCGAAATGCGCATTCCCACATTTCGATTACTTTATATCCAAGGGATTTTAAGTACTCATTTTTGGCCAGCGTTCTTTCATACCTTTGATTTAAAGTATCGTTAGAATCATTATACAAGGATACATCTCTTTTATGGATTAGGCACTTCGGATGACCATGCTCTTGCAATCTGCCCCATTCTTCTCTATTTGAATTTTTCGATGTCATCTTCCTCAAAAATATTGTGGAACTTATCCAATTTGCTTGAAAAAAAGGTACCAGCCACACCAAGCAAAGCAAATAAAATCTTTATCATTGTTCAACTACAGTTGTGGTTTAAAAGTTTCTGTATTGTAGCACCAAGAAGTGATAAACGAATTACAGAAACAAGCAAGAAAAAATTTCAAAATCGTGATTTCCTCAAACAATTTGTGAAATTTTACCAAATCAAAACAAATTTGAAGATTGAATTCTTCTTTTCTTAATTGATTTATTTTCTTTTTATTTTAAGTAAGAATTTAAAATGTCAAACATCTGAATTTAAGATGTTAAGATAATTTATGGTAAAAAATGAAAAACTACATTATGTTATTCAGATTTAAATTTGAAAACTGATGTAAATCGTTTTATTGTATTTTCACGGAAAACAATTTCGGGGGTTTCCTAAATCTTAAATGATCAGTTGGTGGCAGATTGGCTGGACATGGAATGATCCTCCATAATAAGGAATTTTGTTTTGAAAATTACAAAATTTTATAATCACTAAGGCAATCTGTTATGAGATTGAGCGTAAACTATTATCAAATATAAAATTATGAAAAACAATTAAAACTGATAAGAAAAACTATTTGAAACAAAGAATTTTTCATCTTTTGAAATTTTATTGAAAATTATTGAATATTATCAAATTGCAATTATGTATTAAAATGAAAAATAATAAGAAATAAATTTGCAGAATAGGAAAACTATTCAAACAAAGAATTTGCAACTTTTTGTTTTGAATTGCAATTTTGTGTAAAACTTTCATCAATTTTCTTATCGCAAAATGTTATTTAATTGATGCTGTCAGCAAAAAATTTTAATATAAATGTGTAAAATTCGATTTGAATTAGCATTGTAAACAAGAAATCAAACAAAAACGATGATGAAAGTTAAAGCATGTTCATTGGTAAGTATTAAAATTGAATATAAAGCATGTATTATTTTTGTTTTAAATTTTGTAATAGTTAATTAATTTAATTTAAAATTTAGATTCTTGCGGTGATTTTGGGGGTTACTTCATGTAAACCGGTGGGCAGGGGAGAAGCCGAAAGAACATTTATTGATGAGCATTTATTGGTAAGATAATTGAAAAATTTTCAAAATAAATTAAAATTAATGGGCTCAAACCATCTCTAGGTTATCATGGAAACTCACCGTCAAGTGCGGGGTGCTGATCGATACGAGGGCTCAGGGTCTAAAGATGATTGGACCCCGCCGCTGCCCCCCATATGGGATTTAGTAACAACAACAACAACTGAGAAAGCATCCAACCAGCTTACTTTCTCCAACACGAGTTTTAATTTCAGCGGTGGATCTCCATCTCTAAAAATTGGAAACGTGTTTTGGGTAAAATAAAAACAATTGTCTTTTAAATTTTATAAAATAAAAATAAAAAATTATATTCTAGTCATCTTGATGAATTGCTGGGAGATAATGAATCAAACATTTATATAAAACTTTAAATTTCTTCAAAATTATTGATAAAATAAATGATATTTAATATTTTTATTTAGATTATGATGAATTGTAAATTAGATTTTTTTCCTTTTATTATCTGTTTTATTATGTTATTATAATTTATAAGTATTGTTTTTATTAATTCTTGTTTCATGTATGCACGAAAAACACTTGTTTGTTAGGTGCTAATAAAATAAATATTATTATTAAAAATTATATAAAATAATATGAAAAAATAAATTAATTAACTATAGCTATTTTGTTTTATTAATTTTGAATGAACTTTCTCCTCCGAAAATTTTTTCTAAGTGGCCTGTGTAGCTCTGAGACTATTTGTGCTCGTGACATCATATATACAATTTACACAATATTTTATTCTGTCCTTCCTTATATATTGAGACAACTGATTTTGAAAATTCGTATAAAATGGCTAAATTTTTGTAGAAATCCCCAGTCTCCCTACAGAAATCAACTTTTAATATAGAAGCTGATTCGACTTCGTTTCCGTTTACCAGCTGGCAAAAAACTTCAAACCTCTATTCAGGACTTGAATCTTTTAAAGTTCGAGAGCCTTCTAGTAAACACTAGACAAACTATAAACTTTTAGTTCCGTCAAAATAAGTTAAATAAATCAAATTTTCTTTTCTTTCTGAAACATAAAAATATTTTATAAAACAAGTTCACTAGATGGTGTTTTCAAAACTTTAAAAGCTGTATCCATATCAAATTATCTATTTATTAATGTGTGATGTCATAAAAAGTTTGTACATTTTTATTCTTATTTTATTTTATATCTATAAATATAATATTTTACAAATTAATATTGATAAATTACTTAAAAACCATTTTAAATTTAAATATTGCATAGAAATTGGATTATGATTAAATTATTTAAATTTGAAACAACAAAAATAATATTTAATGAAGTGTGTGATAAAATAATTTAATTTATTTGCATTATTTTATAATGAGAACTCAATCTTCATTAGAAAGTTTCTCTTCTTCTACTTGTTTTTTTCTAATCCTTAAATAAGTATCCGATTTTATTTGATTTAGGTACGGGCACTCGATGGCCCAAACAATATGCTCGTCCATTGGATGTTCACCTATTCCCCATCCTTCTAAAACTATGCAACAGGAGAAGCATTTCACTCGATCTGCTATCCTCGTGTAAAAAAAACCTGCATCACTCAGCTCGAGCGGTTTCGGTGTAAATTTTTTTGGCCACGTTTCAAATGATTCTAAACGTCTATTAAAATTTTTGTAGACGTTTAGATCATGTTCAGTATTGTGGCACATTTTATCGTAACGGTTTGGCCAAAAATTAACAATATGATGTTGTGATGGCATGTCTTTTTTGTTTATCTAAAACAGAGGGAGGATTAATTTTTAATTTAATTACAAAATAAAAGTGGTATTTTTCGCGTTTTAGAAAAATTCGAGACATTCTTGAAATCCACCCAAATAGAATAAAATTAAAAACAATCAAAACGAAAGAGTCGTTTATGAGAAATTGGTGAATAGAGATTTTTTCAATTTTCTGAAATATGGTATTTTTGCGTCATAGAAAAAAATATGGGACCACTACAGCATTTATCTTAATCGAGTACAATTTAAATCATCCAAATCGAATGAGTCGTTTTGAGAAATCGGCGAACAAACATCAATAGACATAAAAACCCCCCAAGTGAAACACAGAACCTCCTTCTTTTGAAGTCGGTTAAAAATATTAAAAAGAAAAAATAATCACACGGTTTTTCTGTTTAGAAAATTTTTCGTCTTTTTCACCAAACTTAATTAAAGTCCTTTACACAGATTAACTTAACACAGCACAGCACAAAAATAAATTAAAACAAAAAAGGCTAACAGTTTTATACAAAAAGATAACGGAAAAGTTAAAACGGAATTATCCAATAAATTTCGCAAAAGACATCAGAACAGCTTTGTTTAATTTGCTTAAAATTAGTCATAACATATTAAATCCGCCAACGATCAAGTTTGAAACATGTAACAATAAATTAATTTATTTATTTATTATTTGTTTATCTATT
Source organism: Diogma glabrata (assembly GCA_963693315.1). Classification (NCBI taxonomy): domain Eukaryota; kingdom Metazoa; phylum Arthropoda; class Insecta; order Diptera; family Cylindrotomidae; genus Diogma; species Diogma glabrata. The sequence continues at coordinate 14,579 of CAVNZG010001017.1, forward strand.
TATCTTTCTTCTGCATGTTTATTAAACCATCTTGATGTAAATTTCCTTTATTTATTTGTTTGATTATAATTGTTATGGTATAATTGTGGTTGCAACGTATACTAAGTTTACACCAGGATCTAATATGTACATACTATACTTATTAGGTCGACTATGGTCCATGTAAACAGTTATCAAAAAAGTACGTACCAAATATTTGGTAGGATGATTTGCTACGTATCAAATTAGGTACGTAGCAAATAGGTATTATTTTTACGGTGTGAACACTAAAATTAGGTATTACATTTAAAATAAAAATAAATCAACTTATTTTATAAATATATATTTATGTTTGATGTGATTTTTTTTGCTGAAATTAAAAGTAAAATAAATTTTAGCATTAATATAATAAATGTTTTCAGTTTTTTATAAAAAATATATATGGAAATTATTTTTTCCTAACCAAAAAATAAACAATGAAAAGGACGCGCTAAAAATTAATGTGTCATACCTAATTAATAAGAGTTTACATCACCGTATCAAATTTAAAAAGTATGATGGTGAAAATAGCTAGCAAATTTGATTCGTACCAAATTAGGTACTGGTGTAAACTTAGTAGTAGTTGATTTGATCTTTGGTGGATTTAATATATTATGACTAATGAAAATGCATCCGGTTTTTTGTTTTTATGATTTTTACAAAATTAGCTAGCGATGCTAAAAATTTTTCTAATTTTATACTTTTTATTTTGACTTGAAATCTAAAAAAATTCTTTCATCTGAGTCTCTAAAATGAAATAGTATATTTTCCTACAAGAAATTAAAACGTTATTTTTGTGAATAAAAATTTGTTCACAAGACGCTCCTGCCCCGAGTGAAGCGAGTTTACGAACGAAAACGTTTTACTCTGTGTAGAAAATGCAATTTTTCTATGCTAGTAATACATATTCAATATTTACTTCAAATTATAAACGGAATTAAGCGTGATGAAAAAGACTTTCGATATGCTATTGTTGAAAATGAGTTTCCTCTGTTTTGTTAGACGTTTACTAAATGGTATTTTTTAGAAGCTTAAAACCTATCTTTTAAAGTTCAAGAGCCTTCTAGTAAACACTAGACAAACTATAAACTTTTAGTTCCGTCAAAATAAGTTAAATAAATCAAATTTTATTTTCTTTCTTAAACATAAAAATATTTTATAAAACAAGTTTACTAGATGGTGTTTTTCAAAACATTAAAAGCTGTATCCGTAGCAAACACCATATCATCCACAATAGCATATTGAAAGTCTCTTGATATGGAATTCGACCCTTGATTAAGTAGGAAGTTATGGAAAGTTAAGGAAATTATCACGAACAAAGCAAAATAAAAAATGATTTTTCAATTTGTTTTTGATGATGGAAAAAGAAGAATAAAGAATAAATAATAAGTTAAGATATAATAAGTTGATTAATGTACAAGATAAATTTTTATCGAGATTATTTTTTAATATACGTTTTTTCTCATATGCATAATTTTTTAAATTTTTTATTAATTTTAAACGACAGAAAAGCAACAACAATAGCATTTAATTTATCTGTTGTAAACGTTATTATTTGCCGTCTTTAAGTTTTCTTTGGGTGATTTTAGTTTTGTTGTATTTTGTTTTTATTTGTTTAAACTTACAAATAAATAAAGCAAATCTACTTCAAGGTAGTATAATGAACTTGGATAGAAGATAAATAGAAAAATAAATAATTTAATTTATTGTTATTGTTGCGTTTTTCCTCATATGCATAATTTTTTAAATTTTTTATTAATTTTAAACGACAGAAAAGCATCAACAATTGCATTTAATTTATCTGTTGTAATCGAAGAAGATTATGTGTCTAGATGGGAAAAATTTTTATTATTTGCCGTCTTTAAGTTTTCTTTGGGTGATTTTAGTTTTGTTGTATTTTGTTTTTTATTTGTTTAAACTTACAAATAAATAAAGCAAATCTACTTCAAGGTAGTCTAATGAACTGGGATAGAATATAAATAGAAAAATAAATAATTTAATTTATTGTTATTGTTGCGTTTTTCCTCATATGCATAATTTTTTAAATTTTTTATTAATTTTAAACGACAGAAAAGCATCAACAATTGCATTTAATTTATCTGTTGTAATCGAAGAAGATTATGTGTCTAGATGGGAAAAATTTTTATTATTTGCCGTCTTTAAGTTTTCTTTGGGTGATTTTAGTTTTGTTGTATTTTGTTTTTTATTTGTTTAAACTTACAAATAAATAAAGCAAATCTACTTCAAGGTAGTCTAATGAACTGGGATAGAATATAAATAGAAAAATAAATAATTTAATTTATTGTTAATTGATTATGGGTTTTTCTTTGTTGTCTTGTTGTATTTTGTTATTTTATTTGTTTTTGTGAAACAATATATTTCCCCCCACTAACTTTTAAGCATCGTAAATTGGTATAAATATCAAGCAATTGTAATCAACAATTGTAGTCTAACATAGTTATTTGATAAACATGGAAAGTTCAACAGACAGCTTTTTAAACGAATACCTAGTAACTTCCGATTGTCAAGCGGCTCCACCTCTCAAAAGAAAGCGCTTACATCATCAAACACAGCAACAACAACAGATACTACAACAACAACAACAGCAACAACAACAACAGCAACAACATCAAATGACCAGAAAACAAATTTTTCTGGCAAAATGTTCAAGCGCAGCAAAGGAGAAATCAAAACCGTTTATGAAGATAGCAGAATTGTAGGAAAACCACGCATACAAATTATGCACAATTCGAAAAATCGACACAAAATTTGGGAAAAAGTGGATTTTCGAAACCGGAGATGTATTATTATTCGCACCAAATAAATTCAATGAATTATTTAACGAGGAAGATTATACAGCATTAGTTATGGAGGAAAATTTCTACCTCATAAAAACCCCTCAAAACGGTTTAACACTCTTAGAAGGTGAAAATAAAAACATTAATTAAATTTTATTTAAGTTTTAATTTTAAGACAAAAAATAAAACAAGAAATTAAATTTTAGTTTTAGAGCAAAAAAAAAATGTAAAAAGAAAAAATGAATAAAAACACGTGCAAATTATTTTATGTTATTTGTTATCAAATTATTTGTACCATTATTTTATTGTTTTATTTTAAAAATTGAACTCACATTCAGGAAAAGAACTAACCTAGTTTATCTGACGACCTTCCTAGGCCTTTAGCAACAACAATAAACAACTAACCCACATTCCAATTCAGGAAATTACCAATACAGATAACCAGAACTAGGTCAAATACTAACCTAGTTTACCTGACGACCTTCCAAGGCCTTTAGCAACCGGCTTGGGACACACACAACAACAACAAACCACAATAAACCAATAACCTACATTCTAATTCCAATACAGGAAACTAAAACTAGGTCAAATATTAACCTAGTCTACTATATAAGGTCGTAGCCTTTCATGGCAATTATAAAAACAGGTTTTGGTTCCCCAGGACCAACTCTCGGAAGCTCTACTATCTAATTAAACCATCTTATTTTCAAGTTCAATTTGCAAACATTTCTTTTAAAACTATAATGGCCGCCATATTAATCTTTTTCCAAATATAATATAAAATATTTTTTGAGAGCAAATCAAAAACACGTCATATATATACATATATATATATATATATATATATATATATATATATATATATATATATATATATATATATATATATATATATATATATATATATATATATATATATATATATATATATATATATATATACACCCAATTCTGTTTTTACACGGTCTTTTTTTAGACGGTTTTGAAATAACACTGTCTAGAAAAAAAATTTAAATTCGTTTTTACACGGTTTTATTTGAAATAGCACGGTTTAAATTTTGAAGAAAATTCGTATTTTTTTTTCTATATACAAAGCTAGACATGTTTAGTGTTAATTATAATAAATTATAAATTAACGTCTCTTAATATCTGAAGATACCATGTCCAACTAGGGATTAGGATTAAGTCTGAATAAATTAAATTTCTTTAAGAAGTTTATGAACGTTATCTTTAAAATTTTGAGGATTAAAGCTATCAGGGAAAACCCTTGCTGGTGAGACATTCCATAGATGAGAGACTCTGCTGAAAAAATCACGCTGAAAAGCAACACTTCTGATTCTTTTTATATGAAGTGTAAAAGGATGGGCTACAAAATTTACTCTGGTGTTACGCGATAGGTTGCTAGTTCAGGTAAAATTGATTTTATCTCAGTCGAAGTTTGTTCATCCACAATGTATTAATAGAAAATTCTCAGATCAGCAACATTTCTCCTATGTTGCAAGGAATTTAACTCATTAATAAGAGTTGAGTTGCTAAATAGTTTAACAGTTCTGCGCTGAACAAACTCAATTTACTTCATACTACTAAAATCAGATGCATCTCCATATGTGAGAACAATACTCCATGCAGGGAGTATAAATGATTTATATATTAAAAGAAGCTGTTCGCTATTGAAAAACTTACGAAATCGTTCCAAAGACCAAAATTTTTGAACAGCGTTCTTAGCTAGGTTAAAAATATGAGAATTTAATTTCATATTGTTTTCAACTTCTATTCCTAGAAGTATGTATGTACAGTTGATCAATTTTCTTTGAAGATTTTTTATTTTTTAACGCTAATCTTAAAGTTTGGAGGAAGAAAATTATTTTATCTTATTATACTCTTATTGATACTCTGGTGTAACGTGTCAAGTTTGCAGGCTTAGGTAAAATTGATTTGATATAGATAGAAGCCCGTTTATCCATAATGTAAAATACCGTCAAATCAGCGACATACCAGGAATCAAGCTCATTAGTAAGATTTGAATTGCTGATCAATTTAACAGCCCTCTGTTGTATACATTCAATCAAAACCTGTATGGTACACTCCATATGTGACAACAATAATCCATGTAGGGCGATCGTCTTTCGGCGAAAACCGCATTGTCTTTAAGTATTTTTGACCAGTTAACAAAGACCTCATATTTTTAACCTCATATTTTTAAAATTAATGTTTTTTTCAAATATTTTAGCTACAATCGATTAGTTTGATATGGGTTTGTAATTTGTTGTATCCGTTTTCGTACCTTTTTTGGAACTGGCTGTGCCTACACTAGCCATTTCCCAAAAAAACTAATATTTCAAATTATATATATGTCGTTGGAACAGCATGTTTGATTGAGCTTGTGAAACGTACGTTATCGCTTAAACATCTGAAAAGCATATGATCGAATCTGGCATGCCAACTTCATGTAGACATAAAGCATATTCAAAAATGCCTCACCGATCAAAACATTTCGGTATCCATCGATAGTTTTTCTTCTGAGTCTAAATTAATTATTACTGGTGTTCTCCAAGGCACAGTTTTATTCCCCACTCTATTTTTAATTTATATCAATGATCTGTTGAAAATTATCAGTAACACGACAAATAGTTTTGCAGATGACATACAGTACATTGCACAGGTCATTCGTTTCCCTATCTTCAAAGGTAAAATGAATGAAAAAATAAATCTCGCCCGGAGAAACGTTGTTATAAATGTAAACGAGGACCTTGAAGGAGAAAAGCACCGAGGACCGAGAATAAAGTCGCCGATTGGGGTAAAAAAATTTATTCAATTCTAATTCCACCAAGAAAACAGCTATTGATTGTTTTTAGATCATAGACCGAGTTCCCCAATGATACTTCCATTAGTATCTATGACGAACAAATAGCATCCTAAAAATATTTCATTCCGTATAATTTACTCCACATTTATAAGTTCTACATTCGTCCATGTATGGAATATTGTTGTCAAGTCTTGTGTGGTGCATCTATCTCGATCTAGGCTCTAGGCTAAATTTAACATCAAATCTTGATTTCTTACAACATTGTCGCACTGTTGTTGATCTCTGATTTAATTTTTGTTTTTTTTATCAAATGAACTGTGCATACATGCACAAAAAATTTAATTTGGCTTTTATATAGACTCTTAATAGTTTTTTTGTACAAATCATTTTATTTTACCTATTTTTTACAGAAATAAAGGGTATGGAACCAATCCCCTTTTTTGTATGTGCTGCATGTCTTTCTATGCACGGTTTTTTTTTACACGTCTTTTCCTGGAACGTATCTACCGTGTAAAAACAGAATTGGGTGTATATATATCAGGGTTGTTAATATACACGTATAAAACGTTTTATACGTTACACGTATAATACGTGACGTATAAAACGTATAAAACGTATATAACGTATAAAACGTATAATATGTTTTTGTTTTTGAAATTCATTCACAAAAAATTAAAAATAATTCTTACTCCAGATATTAATTATATTTTTAATTTTTATACTCAGTAAAAATATAATTAGGTAGTTATAAATTATTTATATATTTTATAATTTATAAAAAAAACTATTTGTTTGGAATTTTCTTTTCTAATTCTTTCGAATAGGTCCTTTGATACCTCTATATTAAAATAATAAAAATAAACAATTAATGTTTTATACAAATTCTTAAAAAGCAAACAAAAATGGTAGTCTATGTGTACTGACCGGCCTGCCAACCAACCGTAACAACCGATGAAAACTACTAGAGCGATTTTAAAATTTTTTGTTTCAGAAAATAGCTTTCATCAATGATAAGAACCGCAGGGACGAATCGGAAAATTGTAAAAAAAAATGGTATATTTATTTTGCTTAAAAACGTTTAAATGATATTGAGTAGTAAGATTGAATGTAGAGAAATCTTGAAAGTTGACATTTGAATGTAAAACCAGGAGCTTGATTATTATAAGTGTGTCAAAAGAATGATGAATGAAATAAATTAATTTTGATTCCAAATTTTTTTAACAAACATTTACTTAATGGGAAACATTTTGGATTAGAAACGTTTGGCCCATAATAGCTATTTATGTATTAAGGGCATAAAGTATGTCTTTTCCGCTTGAGAGTGAAATTGTTGCTCGAGGCGTTAGCCGAGAGAAACAATCACTCGAAAGCAAAAAAGATATTTTATGACTGAATTGTATACAAGATTTTTTGTACGAGTAAGATTCTGTACTATTTGCATAAATAAAAATGCATATATTTACACAAAATAGTAAAATATTTATTTAGAAAATTATTTTATCCAAGCAGTTTTTCGAAATAACAACTTTAGTCATTGTTATTTCAATTTGAGGCATTGTTATTTCAATTTTGGCATTGTTATTTCAATAGGAAAAAAAGGCCTGTTTTACGAACACTTTTTGAATCCCAAAAGTGCATTTTACGGTTTACTCGTACAAAAAATTAATTATTTAGTAATGGTATCATGAAATGTTATAGATTTTATGAAATATGGTTCAATCCAGCTTCAACTACTCTCTATCTAATAGGGCTTTTAAAATATTATGTTGTTGCAGAATAAAAGTCGTTTTTTCAATAGCAATTAGGGAAATTATCAGGGATTTTTAAAGACATGTTTTAAAGAAACTTTGTTGTGTGAATCCGGGTTGAACCACATCTAATTAATAGGTACAGTCTGAAAATATCACGTTGTTGCAGCAAATATTGTTTTTATACAAAAGTTGTAATAGTTAAAATATGTATTTACGTCAAACGGAAAAGTATAGTGAGATGTTTATTGAGTGAATATAATTTTGGTCATTGATGTAATATAGGTACGGTTGGAAATGTCAAATTGTTGCAGACTAAATTTTTTATATTATATTTTGAAAATGTGGAAAGTTTTCTGAACTAACAGGAATATTGGGTAAGAAACTATCATGACGACGTTATATTTTCTAAAGCAACTGTTCCTATTAGTCCAGAAAACTAAGCTGTATAAATATTAAATATCACGAGTACGATGAATAATTCGCCCGCGATAATTTTATATAAGTGTATTTTTATCGACTAAGGATTTTACTTTTATACGGTATAAAACGTATATAATTATGTGTTTTATACTGTACGTTTTATACGTTTTATACGTACGTATAATACGTGTTTTATACGTTACCGTATTATACGTTACAACCCTGATATATATATATATATATATATATATATATATATATATATATATATATATATATATATATATATATATATATATATATATATATATATATATATATATATATATATATATATATATATATATATATATATATATATATATATATATATATATATATATATTAGACTGGTCGTTAAAAACTAAATTTTCCGAGACGCCCCCTAGAAAAATTCTTTGTGGTCAAAAAACCACAACGGCATTATTTTTTTTTTTTTTAAATCAAAAGAACACGTGCCGCAAAATCGTTGAAGTTGATTTTTTGAAAAATTCGTAGATTTTTTCAAATATCTCATAAAATATGCAGATGTCAAAAAAAATCACATAACCATTTTTGTAGGAAATTTAATTCTTTACAAAAAAGGTCCAAGTCGTTTTTTCCCGAAAACGTTTAGTTCTCATGATATTTTGAAAATGAACTTGTAAGTTTTCGTAATTTTTAAAAAATATAAAAAATAAAGATGACGAAAAACTCCTAATTTTCTTCTTATGCTATAGAATGAAATGTATAAAAAAATAATCGTGACAAAAGAAATCAAAATTAATACTTTTTCGTCGAAATTTTCATCATTTGGTTTTACGAGTTTCGAAGAATTTCAAGTTTTATTTCAAAATATCATCAGAAATATAGGTTTTAGGAAAAAAATGACTTGGACCTTTTTTGTAGAAAATTAAATTTCCTGCAAAAATGATTATGTGATTTTTTTTGACATCTGCATATTTTATGAGATATTAACAATTTTATCAAAAAATAAACTTCGATGATTTTGCGGCACGTGTTCTTTTCACTTAAAAAAAAAAAAAATACAGCCGTTATGGTTTTTTGACCACAAAGAATTTTTCTGGGGGGCGTCTCGGAAAATTTGGTTTTTAACGACCAGTCTAATATATATATATATATATATATATATATATATATATATATATATATATATATATATATATATATATATATATATATATATATATATATATATATATATATATATATATATATATATATATATATATATATATATATATATATATATATATATATTTTTTATTTATTTTTTTATTTATTTATTTATTTATTTTCAACGAAATACACAGTTAAGATAAAATATCTTATAATCAGGACATCTCTGTCCTACAACTGTACGTAGTACATATATTAAGTTTAATATATATATAAATTTTTTTTGTTTTTTCGCCTCCGCTTGTCGTATATAGTCGTTTGGCACAAAAATTTTTCCGAATTTCCGAGATGAGGCAAATTACAATAGGTAGATTTTTATATGAAATCTACCTACAAAAAAAGTTTTTAAATATTTTATTTATAATTATATTCATATGCTAGAATTTTAAAAATATACATATTTTTAATTTTATACAGTCGTAACAATAAATTTAAAAAGTTTTAGTTTTAAGTTTTCATAAAATAAAAAAAACTGAATTCGTTAAATTAAAATAAAATCCATTTATTGAATATGTAATATTGAATTTACTACAATTATCATTTTTAGCAATAAACAAAACTTGAAATATACTTAATAAAATTTCATTTATTTAAATATTTTGTAAGCAATTCATTTTTCAATTCTCGGCTTTGTTTTTTATGGTCTAAATCTTCCATATACTTTTCCATAAGTTTATCTTTTAGTTTTAAATGGCTGATTTTTGCTTCGTAATAGGCCTCTTTATTGTCTTTTGAACAACGATTAGTTGTTCTTGTTGTTGTTATTTTTTCTTTAACTGCTGGTTGCGGTTGCCTTTCCACCCCAACAGTTACAACATTTGGAGAGCTTATTAATGGGTTGTCCTTAAAAATATCGTCCATTTCGTCCATATACAAAAATTTTGATGGGCTCGTTCCAGTGCCACGGTCTTTCGCACTTTTGTAAACCCGTACCAAGCTCCTCCATTTTATTTTGATATGGGTTTGTAATTTGTTGTATCCGTTTTCGTACCTTTTTTGGAACTGGCTGTGCCTACACTAGCCATTTCCCAAAAAAACTAATATTTCAAATTATATATATGTCGTTGGAACAGCATGTTTGATTGAGCTTGTGAAACGTACGTTATCGCTTAAACATCTGAAAAGCATATGATCGAATCTGGCATGCCAACTTCATGTAGACATAAAGCATATTCAAAAATGCCTCACCGATCAAAACATTTCGGTATCCATCGATAGTTTTTCTTCTGAGTCTAAATTAATTATTACTGGTGTTCTCCAAGGCACAGTTTTATTCCCCACTCTATTTTTAATTTATATCAATGATCTGTTGAAAATTATCAGTAACACGACAAATAGTTTTGCAGATGACATACAGTACATTGCACAGGTCATTCGTTTCCCTATCTTCAAAGGTAAAATGAATGAAAAAATAAATCTCGCCCGGAGAAACGTTGTTATAAATGTAAACGAGGACCTTGAAGGAGAAAAGCACCGAGGACCGAGAATAAAGTCGCCGATTGGGGTAAAAAAATTTATTCAATTCTAATTCCACCAAAAAAACAGCTATTGATTGTTTTTAGATCATAGACCGAGTTCCCCAATGATACTTCCATTAGTATCTATGACGAACAAATAGCATCCTAAAAATATTTCATTCCGTATAATTTACTCCACATTTATAAGTTCTACATTCGTCCATGTATGGAATATTGTTGTCAAGTCTTGTGTGGTGCATCTATCTCGATCTAGGCTCTAGGCTAAATTTAACATCAAATCTTGATTTCTTACAACATTGTCGCACTGTTGTTGATCTCTGATTTAATTTTTGTTTTTTTATCAAATGAACTGTGCATACATGCACAAAAAATTTAATTTGGCTTTTATATAGACTCTTAATAGTTTTTTTGTACAAATCATTTTATTTTACCTATTTTTTACAGAAATAAAGGGTATGGAACCAATCCCCTTTTTTGTATGTGCTGCATGTCTTTCTATGCACGGTTTTTTTTTACACGTCTTTTCCTGGAACGTATCTATCGTGTAAAAACAGAATTGGGTGTATATATATATATATATATATATATATATATATATATATATATATATATATATATATATATATATATATATATATATATATATATATATATATATATATATAATTTTTTTTGTTTTTTCGCCTCCGCTTGTCGTATATAGTCGTTTGGCACAAAAATTTTTCCGAATTTCCGAGATGAGGCAAATTCCAATAGGTAGATTTTTATATGAAATCTACCTACAAAAAAAGTTTTTAAATATTTTATTTATAATTATATTCATATGCTAGAATTTTAAAAATATACATATTTTTAATTTTATACAGTCGTAACAATAAATTTAAAAAGTTTTAGTTTTAAGTTTTCATAAAATAAAAAAAACTGAATTCGTTAAATTAAAATAAAATCCATTTATTGAATATGTAATATTGAATTTACTACAATTATCATTTTTAGCAATAAACAAAACTTGAAATATACTTAATAAAATTTCATTTATTTAAATATTTTGTAAGCAATTCATTTTTCAATCCTCGGCTTTGTTTTTTATGGTCTAAATCTTCCATATACTTTTCCATAAGTTTATCTTTTAGTTTTAAATGGCTGATTTTTACTTCGTAATAGGCCTCTTTATTGTCTTTTGAACAACGATTAGTTGTTCTTGTTGTTGTTATTTTTTCTTTAACTGCTGGTTGCGGTTGCCTTTCCACCCCAACAGTTACAACATTTGGAGAGCTTATTAATGGGTTGTCCTTAAAAATATCGTCCATTTCGTCCATATACAAAAATTTTGATGGGCTCGTTCCAGTGCCACGGTCTTTCGCACTTTTGTAAACCCGTACCAAGCTCCTCCATTTTATTTGGACATTTTCTGCTGTAGTAGGCGATACCTAAGGGCAAAATTATTTCAGTAGATATTTATGATTTGTGCTTTTACAAATTAAAACCATTACCAGCACATTCGCGGACTCAAGGTCCGTTAAAACAATTTTCCAAAAGTGGTTTTTGTTCCTGGACCTAAAATACTCATCCTTCCTTTCACTATACATATGTATTAGCGCTTTTCCTTCTTCATATGTCCAGTTTTTCATTCTTAAAATAAAGAAATGTAAGGGTTGCTTTATTTTGTATTAAATCTTTTATATCAAACTAACATTTTTTTTTTTTTTTTTTTTTTAATAAAATGTGTTGTGTAATAGGGCTTAGAATATGTGTCACAACAACACATAAATACCTTTTAAGACCTAGGTCTAGACCTGGGTCCCACAACAACTGGCGTTCTGAGGTGTAGATTAACGCTTTTTTTAAACATCTGTGGGTTGAAGCCACCTGAGACTAAGTGTTCCGGCAAACTATTCCATTTGTACGCAGTTCGGACAAAGAAGTCTCTCTGCGACCTGCCAGTATGACAGCGCGGGATCTTTACCGTTTCACTGGTTGCGGCAGCCGATTGCCGAGTGGAACGGGGGTAAGAATAAGTTTGAGGCATGATGCCGCTGATTTCATCTGAGCACTGCTGATGACGATATTTGTAAAAAACAACGAGGTCAGCAACAGTGCGACGATGTTGTAGGGAATCAAGTTGTGATGTCAAAGTTCGATCACCTACAATTCGTATAGCTCGCTTTTGAACAGAGTCCAAGAGGGCCAAGATGGAAACAGAGGCAGCACCCCAAACTTGACAGCAGTACTCCATACAGGGACGAATATAGGACTTATAAACATGGAGCAATTGGTATGGAGTGAAAAATTTTTTGCATCTATTTAGGAGGCCGAGTTTTTTAGATGCGCTTTTTGCCATCGCCATTACATGATCGTTCCAGAGTAGTTCATTTGAAACTGTGACACCCAATAAACGAATGTTTTTACATTCACCTATTGGTTCATCACACATACTAAATAAAATATCTTTGGGGAACTCGGTCTTTAATCTGGAAACAATCAACAGCTGTGTTTTGGTGGAGTTGAAATTGACAAGGTTTTGGTCACCCCAGTCGGCGACTTTATTCAGGTCTTTGTTCACGTTTATGGCAGCGTCTCTCCGGGCAGGATTAATTCGTTCGTGCATTTTACCTTTTGAAGGAAGGGGCTCGAACGACTTGTGCAGAGTACTATCATCTGCAAAACTATTTATTGGGTTGCTGGTGATTTTCAACAATTCGTTGATATAAATCAAAAATAGGGTTGGGGACAATACTGAGCCTTGGGGTACACCAGCGTTAATTAGTTTAGACTCAGAAGAATATCCGTCTAAGGTTACCGAAATGTATCGGTCGGATAGAAAATTTTGAATCAGCTTCACAACATTGGGATGAAAACCGTACGCAACGAGCTTGTTGATTAAGTTGGCATGCCAGACTCGATCGAATGCCTTGGAGATGTCTAAAGCGATAACGTATGTTTCACCACCTTTATCAAGTATGCTGTTCCAACAATGCGCTACATAGTTTAATAGATCGGTAGTTGATCTTTTGTTTCGAAAACCGTATTGGCTGTCGGATATTAAATGATTTTCTTCCAGAAATTTTGAAATATGTGTATTAATATAATGCTCATAGACTTTGGATAGGACCGATAGTAAAGCTATTGGCCTATAATTTGAGATATCGGATTTTGGTCCCTTTTTGGGGACGGGCTGGACATTTGCCAACTTCCAGCACGAGGGAAATATACCAGATTTGTAGGATTGGTAGAATATTTTAGTTAAAGTTGGTGCAAGTTCTTTGGAAAAGGTTTTTAAAATAATGGGTGGAATATTGTCCATTCCTGATGCTTTGTTGATGTTTAACCCCTTTAAAAGTTTAGCGACTATTTTGGGTTTGAAGTGAAGTTCATTCATATTAACTCCTGAAGACTGGATTTGGGGTATTTCTTTAGGAGTTTCCAAAACAGTGGAGTTCAGAGCAAAGCGTTCAGCGAACAAGTTAGCTTTTCTTGCGGGATCATTGACGATTAAATCACCATCAATAATAGGGGGAATAGAAAATTTTGTACCAGAATTTAAAGAATTAATTTCACTGTAGAAACTCTTGTCAGAAACAGACATAGACGTAAGTTTTGAGGCTTTCGCTCTGTCAATTTCGGACTTTTCGTTTGAGATAATCTGATTAGATATTTTGTTGGCCTTTAGATATTGGGATCGATTAGTGGGAGTTTTGTTATGAATCCAAATATTAAATGATCTACGTTTGTTTCTAAGTGCCGTTTTGGCAGCTTTCGAATACAAGTATTTTTGTTTGGGTTTTACTATGGAGAAAGGGACAAATTTATTGATAGCAAATTGGATGGTTTCTGTAAAGTTTTGAGCAGAAACATTTACATTGTCAGTGTAAAAACAATGACGGTCGAAAGGGAAACCATGGAAAAAATTTTGAAGACCACTCTTATCCATTTTTGAGTAGTGAAATATTTTACGGGGTTTGGGAGCTGTAGTTTTAAGTAAATCAGTTTTGATAACTGATGAGATTAAATAATGATCAGAATTTCCTATACTACCTTTCGCAACATCGACACTCGTAATATCTGGCATTGTGGTAAGATAGAGATCTAGTAGAAAACTATTATCACCGCCATTACGGGGAGTGAAAGTCGGGCTTTTAACAATTTGGAATAGGCCCTGAGACGCGGCAAAAATTTCTGCCAGTTTTCCACTATTGTCAACATCGTCGGTCGATTTGGAGAATTCCAACCATGATTTGTTGTGGACGTTGAAGTCACCGGTAACGATAACTTCACAATTAGGGGACTTTGCTCTAATCTCGTCCATAATTTTTGTCAGTATATTAAAAAAGTTTGGGTTACGTTTGTTGGGGGACCGGTATAAAGCTATTGTAAAAAAAGTCATTTCTGGAAGACAAATCTTTAAAACCATTGTATTGAAGCCGTCACCGTGTAGTTCAAAATTTGGAAAGCGCGTGTACGCAACACTCTCATGAATGAATGCGCATGCGCCCTGATGGAGTTTGAAAGCTGATTCGAGCCTATATTTGGAATTAAGCGATTCTATAAAGAGAAAATTTTCAGAAACTTGTGTTTCTGTAAGGAATAGAATGTTCGGTTTGTCGTGCTCAAGATGATGTTGCACGTGGTCATGGTTAGCGTTCAATCCGCAGATGTTTTGAACATGTATTTTAAAATTTTTTATTGATTCATATATGTTTTGTCCCTGCAAATTCCGTGGACATGCCGCTTTATGGGCGGGTGGATTGCGCAAATTTGCTTTACCACTTGCAGACTTATTTTTTTCGGTTGTACTGCCATATATATATATATATATATCAAAATGTTTATTTTATTTTTTTGTGTTTTATTTTAAAATGCATAACTAAGTAAAAAATCCTATCATACTACAAAATATGACATATGCCAATATTTCATGATAAGATGAAGAAATAATAACAAAATAATAAGTGAAAAACAAATTGTGAGAAATTTGCAGAAAACAAAACAAAACTAAATGCCAATAATCCAGCTGATGCAGCGAACCCCAGACGCACCGCCCACCACCTTAATCGAGGCACAAAGCCCACACATAACTACGTGTTGGTTCGATTCCTCGGAAGAGCTAATGAGCGGTACCGCTACGGAACGCTGCCCAGCTAAGACTGGAAGTGCTGCCGTTGACTCTCCTCCTGCGGCATTAAGTAAATATTAAGTAAATATCGATGCTGTTGCTTTAAAAGGGCCATTCTGCATTTTTCTTCTGAAACAAATTTACTTTTGTTTACCTTCTCACAAGTCAAAAGGGCCAAACAGATTAGGGCCTATCTAAAACAACATATTGGATTGTTGCTAATATGCCCTAGGTAGTTTGGATCTTATTGAACCGTTTGATTTGTTGTAGGAAGGTAAACAAAAATATATTGGTCTTAAAAGAAATATGCAGATTGGCCCTTTTAACGCAACAGCATCGATATTTTGTACCAAACTCATCCATTTTATTTCTAAATTATATGCGTTTAAAAAATTTACAACATTAATTTTGTATTAACGTTATTCATGATCTCGTTTTTTTTCAGTTCCACAAAATTATTGTAAAAAAGTAAAACGAATCAACATATTTGTTAGAAATAAACTATTTAATTTATGTATTTGGATTATTATTTACATTAAAATGTTTTATATATCGGCAAGACTGAATTTGAATTTTTTCACCCAACTGACATTCAAATAAAATACAAAACTGCAATAATAATTTTTCAACAACACCATCTATTGGTTATTTTTTATTATCTTGCAGTTATATTCTGCAGTTTTTATTTTCGGATTTTATTTGAATTTTTTTTTAAATATCTGTTAATTTTTTTTATAAATATAAGCACAGAAACATTAAAATATAAACCTTAATAGGATTTGTAATATTTATTGAAATTGTGTGGTTATGTTCTACTTATTTTCAAGTTTTTGGCGTTCCATTGGTGATCTACTCAAAAGCTGCTTTGAGCAGCTATTTTGCCCCAAAGGAACGCATGTAATGTAAGATCTTATTCTTGCAATCTGAGACCGAGAAAAATAACTACTACTGAATTTGGTAACCTTCTTAATTTTCAGTTATGAAATTTAAACAAATTCCATGCTAATTTAAATTGAATGAATTGAAAAAAAAAACAAAAACTTTTTTTCTAATGAATGAAATGTATTTATTCTAAAATAATAAAATCAAAGATTTCTTTTCCTTTCAATTTAAAATTTGTTGTTGTATCCGAAACAAAACAAAAAAAAAATTGGTTTTTTTTCCTTTTAAATAATCCATCCTAAATGAAAAAGATACACAAATCTAAAAATAATAATAACCATCAATTTTTATTTTAACTCACACACGCATGGGCAAACAAATTTCTTTTGTTTTATACCTAGATAATTTGGTTGCCAAAAAAGATACAAAATAGTACATTATGATGCTAGAACGTAAAGCTAAAGATTTTGGACGGATGTGGAGTTTGCAAATCGAGGCGCTAGCCGAGATTTGCACCCACATTAAGTCCAAAATAGCTTACGTCCGTGCATCATATACTATTTTTTATTCGCTGCAAGCAAAATATTTTAAGAAAATTGGTTTGTTCCAAATTAAAATTATAAATTTTCATAAATTTTAAAATAAAAATATGTGGAACAAGTAACCTCTGACAAAATGTTTATTATTTTTTCCATATTATTGTGTAGCTATAACAACAAATGATAACAACTATTTTAATTGGATAATAAAATTTTGAATTTAAGGGTTGCTTTGATAAAAATTTTTATTTTTCATAGAATTTAAACAAATACAAATGCTTTTTACTTTTTTGGACGTAGCTATGACAACAAAATAAATAGTTGAAAAGTGATACTTTAAAGCCGCAAATCACAGTAATAAAGTAACACTTTAATATGCAGGCGAATAAAAAATAATATTTTTTCCTTTAAAAGTTTTATTTTTCCCCTCCATATTAAATTTTACAGAGTTTAATATTGTCATGTAAGAAAAAAATAGATAGGAAATATTTTGAATACACTCTACCCATTCTAAAATTTCTGTTAAGTAAAAAAACCATTTATTAAATTTAGTTGCACATTTGATGTCAGAGAGAAAGGCATCTAGTATATTGTTTATGGTGATACCATATATTCCCTTCCAGGCCAAACATTAAGTAAGACTTTAAATATTTTTAGTACTAATGTGATCTTTCACTAATAATATCTAGAACTGAAAATAGGTAACACTTATTTGCATACCCGGGTAAACTTTCGAAAGAATATCGATTCGTTTTTGTTGAGATTAAGGATTGAATTGTTCCCTTAAATTATACAAGGTGTCCGCCGGGAAGGTATACTACTTTGTTTGTTTATAATTTTTGATGAAATAAAAGAGAATGGATCTTATATTGATAAATGTTTTATTTAATGTCGGCAATTATGTATGGAATACAATAGCAGATAAATGTCCGTCTCTGTTAGTCTCACAAATGCGAGCCCTTTTGAGCACATTTTTCATTACATTCTCACACATTTCACGCAGTATTTGATTAATATCATCACGAATATTTTGTTTGAGTTGCTCAAGCGTTTCTGGTTTGTTTGCATAAACCTTGTTTTTCAGATATCCCCACAAAAGGAAGTCCGAAGCAGTCAAATCAGGCGACCAAAAATTTCACGTAACGTTTTCTCCCAAAAATTTCACGTAAGTTTCTCATCGTCACAGTAATCGATGATTGATTTTAATAATATGTTTTAACGATTAAAACACGTTGGTTTATTGAATATTTTCCATAATAAATTTGCCACGTGTCTACTTCACGACTGCCAAATATGAATGTCAAAACTGATGTTTACTAAAATGGCGGCAAAACAAAGTAGTATACCTTCTCGGCAGACACCCTGTATAATTTACATAGCTTTAAATGCACTCATTATTATAATTTTCTTTATCTAGCAGTTTTTTGTTCTTCTGTCGGTTATCGATTATATTCGGTAACAAACGCAATAAACTTTTTTTAATAAAAGTTATCAACAGTGTTTTATTGTTTTATTTATACTATTTAATTTACTACAAAAAGCATAATCTTCAATAGTTTTAATATTTTAATTAAATTTTATTGCCACCAATAATGGTATTACAAGAACTTTTCTCTTCATCAACTGCTACTGAATCAGCATTTGTACTAATCACTCCAAACTGGTAACTTTCCACAACTACTCCACTAGCTTCCATAGCTTCTCGAAGCCGTATCGTCAATTCAGTTTTGTTGCCGGTTGTTGCCAATCCACGTTGTTCTAGTTCTTTCTTTAACTCAAGAACCTTCAAATCACTTAATAAAACCATTATTAACAGCTAACTAATCCGCCGATGTCACCAATGTTACGTTTTTCCAACCTTACTTCGAATTGGCCTTACTCTCAATTCGATAAACGTAATTCCCAAATCTCTTCAGAGTTCGATCACTGATTAGTAAGCACAAACACTCGGTTTTATTAAGTATTCAACACCTTAATTGTTCCATAACAACAGGAAAACAATACAGCAAACAATATTCTTCACTAGAATATTCTTTCAACAGCTTCAGAAACTCCAACGGTTTATTGCAGAAATTTCCAGTAATACAACGTTCAAAATAATACACAAATTATTTCTACTTAATAACACTTATAACTTTATTACACTTATAACTTTACACAAAAACTAATTTAAAGATTACTTTTATAATTTTAACTTCACAATCGCAGGTTTAAAATAAAATTAAGCAACAACCGGCAACAAAACTGAATTGACGATACGGCCTCGAGAAGCTATGGAAGCTAGTGGAGTAGTTGTGGAAAGTTACCAGTTTGGAGTGATTAGTACAAATGCTGATTCAGTAGCAGTTGATGAAGAGAAAAGTTCTGTTGCGGAAACAACAACCTCATTGCCACCTGCAAATTGTGATTTTACGCAGTTAATGGCTATGATACAACAGATGAATTTGAATGTGAATCAAAAATTTGATCAACAAAGCAGCAACATCAATCAACAGCTGGAAACAGTCAACTATAACATGGCTGTTAATAAGGAAGAGATTACTGCAACACTTGCTGCAAATAAAGATGAGATGAACCAGCAAATAAATGAGTTGAAAACTGGAATACATCAACATTTGGATGAGAAACTTTTACAAATGTCAACTGCATTCGATGTAAAAGTCGAGAAAATTGAAACAGAAATTCAGGAATTTGAACATAAAATGTTGACGAAAGTTGATGATTTTGAAAAGAGGTTGCAGGACGTTGAAACGACTAAAGTTATTTCCCAGGTGGTACATCAAGTAGCAAATATCAAACTAAAACCACCATCGTACGATGGAACAACATCGTTCGGCATCTTCAAGTTACAGTTCGAAACCGCAGCAGATCAGAATGTTTGGAACGCAGAAAATCGTCTTGCTGCATTAATAGTTGCTCTTAAGGGGGAAGCAGCTGAAGCATTACAGGCAGTGCCAGAAAATGACCGGTAAAGTTATGCTGAGGTGATGAATGCGTTGGAACGTAAATATGGCAGCGACCATAAAAAGGAGTTATACAGGATCGAGTTAAAAGGTCGCTTGCAACGCAACGGAGAAAGCTTACAGGACTATTCCTCGGCAGTGGAGAGGCTTGTACATTTGGCACACTCGAACACTCCACCATATTTTATGGAGAAAATGAAGATCGAGGCGTTTACTGATGGTATTCGTGATCCAGAAACACGAAAAGCAGTAATGTTGTCGCCAAAAGCAACATTCGCAGAAACTATTGCTTATGCTTTAACAAATGAGACTGCACAAGCAATTATAAAACCATCAATCAAAATACGCCGGGTAGAGCTGGGTGATGACAATTATAAACAACGAGACCAAGAGACCAGGAGAAGACCACGAGAGAATTCCACAAGTGATAGAATTCGATGCTGGCTATCTGGCGAACTGGGTCGTTTTTATTTAGCGTATGGTTTTTTTTGTGACACATTCAAAAATTAAACTTAAAAATAGGTAGACTCTTCTATGAAATCTACCTAAAACAATACATGGATACACATTAAATGAACTTACAATCGATTTGATTGCGTGTCTTTTAAGTAAATTAAAAAGTAAAATATTTGAACATTGGGCAGTACATTTGAACATTGGATGTTTACATCGAGCGAGTCTATCCACGCTACTACATCGGGAGTTGCCAAATGGATGTCTGAGATGGACACACGTCGAATTGGACACACAGTTGCAATGTGTTTTATAGTTTGTTGTGGAGCGCCGCAGTCACACTCAGGGGACTCTGAAATGCCCCACTTGTAGAAAGAATCAGCACAACGTCCATGATTCGTTCTTATTCGGTTTAATATAGTCCAGGTATGACGTGGCAGATCGAAACCAGGTTGGGTAGAAGTCGGGTTAGTAATAGAAAGGCCAGTTGTGTTGTAATGTTGCCAGGAGGTGTCCCAGGCATCCAAGATATTAAAATCAGTTGCCAGCAGGTTGCTGGCAGTTTTATGTGGAGGCTTTCTTGACTTCAATCGACAACGAGTGTGGTCACCGTAATATTCGTGCAAGGGTAACGTGGTGTTGTTGGTTACCTTTTTATGTTCACGCATGAGAGCATGCGAGCGTCTAAGTGCAGGTGGAGCGATATTGCTTAACACAGGGAGCCAAGGTAAAGGGGTGGATCTGATAGTACCACTTATAGTACGCATCGTAGCATGCAGCTGGCAGTCAACTTTTTGAGTCAACTGGGTCATATTTCAAGGGAATGCAGAGATATGAGAAGAAAACGAGCAAGATCAGCATCGCCTATGCAGCGACGTCCAGCAGAAGAACGGGTGCAAGTTAGAGAGGACGATGGAGCAGCACCGAATCAGTTAACCTACAACGAGCCAGCCTAAAGGGACGTAAGCTGGCTCCCACAACCGATTGCCCCATAACCTTCATCCATGTTTCGAGATTGACTAGAGGAGGTGACAGCCTTACTGTTAGGGCTAATATTGACGGAAGGAGTTGTGTCATCACGTTAGATACTGGAGCAACAAATACAATTGTCCGCACTGATGTTGTGAAAGGGAAACTAAAACCAGCAGGGAGATACCGAATGCAAACAGCTACTGGCGAAAGTGCAAGTATTAAAGGAAAGAAAGTGGTCAACTTTGAAATCGGGAATACTCACTTTCAACATGAAGTGGTTGTAGCTGACGTTGTGGATGATGTCATCCTGGGCATGGACTTCATGAGGCCAAATGGATTCGTTATTGACGCTGGAAAAGGAGTACTCACGTACGGAAATGTTGAGTTGCCACTCAAGTTTAATGGTGAAGATTCAAATTGTGTTCGTCGAATAATAATAGATCACAGGGAAAATCAGAAACAATCATTTGGGGAAAATTGGAAGGAGGTTCTGGGTCACCCAGGTTGTGGGTTGTGGAAGCCAACAAAGAAGAACAACAAAATTGTAAAGAAGTCGTTATAGGAAAAACCTTAGTAAGATCGGATGCTGATTACAAAATACCAGTAAGGGTTTTAAATCTGTCAGATACGCAGAAAACAATTAAGAAAGGATCAATCATAGGACAATGCGAAGAGGTAGCTAAAATAATAAAGTGCGAACAGAAAAACATCAATAGCTCGGTCAACACAAAACAACAAAAAGCAGAAATGGAATAACTTGTGCAGAAATGGACAGAAGGGCTTTCAGAAGAGCAGAAGGAAGCAGCACGTCAATTGCTGGAGCAACACAAGTCTTTATTCTGCAGTACACCTGAAGGAAATGGCAGAACCAATATGGTGAAACATCGTATTGATACCGGAGCAGAAAAGTCGATACGTCAAGCACCAAGGAGATTACCATTAGCTAAAAGAGAGGAAGCTGATAAAATGGTAAGAGATATGGAAGAAGCTGGTGTAATTGGGCTTTCAGACAGTCCCTGGAGCTCACCTGTGGTGTTAGTTGGCAAGAAAGATGGGAGCTTGAGATTTTGTGTTGACTACAGGAAACTAAACATAGTTACTAAGAAGGATAGCTACCCATTGCCTAGGATTGATGGTACACTAGATACATTATCGGGTTCAAAATTGTTTTCAACACTGGATCTGTAGAGTGGTTACTGGCAGGTGGAAGTTGCGGAGGAAGAACGGGCGAAAACAGCGTTCAGTGTAGGGAATGGACTATGGCAATTGAATGTCATGCCATTTGGGTTATGCAACGCTCCCGCAACTTTCGAGAGATTAATGGAACGGGTACTAAAAGGCTTGCACTGGAAAACATGCCTTGTATATTTGGATGACATCATCGTCATGGGCAAAGACTTTGATGACCACTTGAGGAACTTGGCGGAGGTACTGGAAAGGTTGCAAGCAGCCGGTTTAAAGTTAAGTCCAAAAAGTGTTCACTTTTCAAGGAAGAAGTAAAGTACTTGGGACACAAGGTTACGGCAAAGGGAATTCATACCGATTCTGACAAGATTGCAGCAGTTATGAACTGGCCAAGACCAAAGAACCTACATGAACTACGAAGCTTCCTTGGATTGTGCATATATTACAGACGGTTTGTGCCAGGATTCGCCAACGTTGCCAAAAGCCTGCATGAGTTAACCAGAAAAGATAAGGCATTTGAATGGAATACACCTCAGGAACAAGCATTTGTAGAGCTCCGAAAGAGATTATGTACGGCTCCAATTCTGTCCTATCCTATACCAAATGTTCAGTTTATTTTGGATACTGATGCCAGTAACGAAGGTATAGGAGGAGTATTATCGCAGAAAATAGATGGTCAGGAAAAGGTCATAGCTTATTTCTCCAAAATGCTATCCAAGCCGGAGCGTAATTATTGCGTAACTCGAAAGGAATTATTGGCTATTGTGGAATGCGTCAAACATTTCCATAAATACTTGTATGGTCAGAAATTTCATCTCAGAACTGACCATGGTGCGTTAAGATGGCTTCTCCAGTTCAAAAATCCAGAGGGACAAGTAGCACGTTGGATCGAACGGTTGCAGGCGTACGATTTGGACATTGAACATCGAAAGGGTACTGCACATGGGAACGCTGATGCATTATCGAGACGACCCTGTCAAGTTGAATGCAAGCATTGCAGTCGTCAAGAAAATAAGGAGAACATCATCGATGTCCGATTACTACAAGTGCTACCTGACGAGGAATGGACTGCTAAAGTCATAAGGAGAGATCAATTAGAAGATCCGGATCTTGCACCGATCATCGAGTTCAAGGAAAAGGGTTGCAAACCAGTATGGGGAGATATTGCTGATAAAACTTTTTTAAGGCTTATTTAGAGACTTGATGATTCCAATATAATTAGCATGTAATTTATTAGTGTCTACTCTGTAGTTAACTGTGTTACCACTATGTGACCAAATATGGCACGCTTCCTTAAATGTACGTTTGAATTTTTTGTTTTCATATTCTAATATCTGAGTATTGTCAAAATCAAAGGATTCATTGCATTCAAAGGAATGTTTTGCTAGTGCTGATCTAAACTGACCACTCGCAAACCTACTTCGTGTTACTTTTACATCATTCTTATGTTGGTTAATTCTCGTTGACGAGATCTATATTTATTTATTCTATATTTATTATTTTATATTTATTTTAAGTTAAGACTAGATCTCTTTTTCATTTGAAAACAAACCGGGAATTAATTAAAAATGTGTTTTCACTTTTAAAGTTAAAACACGAGATGATGTCAAAAATGTGTTCATCTTTTCCACATCACATTTTTAGCAACAAAAAAAAAAACAAAATAAAAAAAATTTGAGCCATGAGTGCGTTCGTTTATCTTTATAAGTATATTCGAAATTGAGTTGGTCGTTATAATTTGAAAATTTTAAAATTATTATTATTGTAAAAATGAACTGAAATGATTGAAATAAATTTTTATTGAATCAGAAAAAGAATATGAATTGGTTTTAGTATTATTTAGGTGCATATAGCCGACGTTACACTATTGGTGGGGTCCTCCGTTCCCATGTTTGGGAACGGGTGACAATGAACACACTTGTGACCAAACCTATGTAGGTCAAACAAAGCAATATTTGGGAAAAAGAATAGAGAATCACAAATACGATATTAAAAAAGCCATAGATCCCAACTACCCTAAAACAGCTTTAATGGAACACCATCACACACTTAACCACTATCCTGACTTTAATAATGTTTGAATATTGAACACGCAAAACAACCCTAGTAACAGAGAATTAGTGAATTCATACAATAGTTCATCATGAAAATCATGATTACCTATTCAATGAATCGTATATGAGCTTGTGATGTGAATTCACTTATTTACTTTTGTATATGCTCTTCTCTTCTAATGAATGTTTCAATGAAAACCATGCTGAACTTCATTATGAATATCAGTATTATGGTACTCATGAAGTTATTGATGAATATCAGTATTATGGAACGCATGAAGTTATTGATGAATATCTATCGGAAACTCATGAATGATAAAATAGTGAGTTCATGAATGAACTTCATCAGGAATTTCACTACCAACAAACCGACGAAATAATTAGTGAATTTTCATAAAAGATTCATCACTGATGAAATGATAGAATTCATTTGCAAATTTCAGCAGGCACTTCACTACAATAGAATAGTCGAACTCATTGATTACTTATTTATTATAATCGAAATCAATTATGAAGTTAGTGAAATCACTGTGGACATAGAGCGTAAAACCCGTACAGAATATTTATAATAATAGTATAGAATACAGAATAAAATAAAGAACAAATAAAAATTATGGTATTTTAAAAGCCATTTTCATGTTTTAAACTAGAATTTTATTAATTATAAATTTTTTGAGGCATTAAAATTAATTTAATAAAGCATTAATATTTTTTAAGGAGATGGTTCTTCCTTCTTCCTCTGTGATTTGGACGCGCCAGTTTTTTCCTGAAATTAAAAATTATTATAACAAAAAAATTATTGTACTGCAGCTTCTTCGATTTTCTGTACCGTTAATTACTGATATGTATATTGTTTTTCAACACAATATTTCACTTTTAACCAAAAACTGACAAAACTCACAAAGTTGCAGCTCTAAACGTAAAAACAAAACTAGAAAAAATTTGTTGACTATGTTTACAAGATATATCAAAAAGAATCATAAAATGCAATGAGAGTAAAGAGAGGGAGTAAAAAATGTTAGTTGCTGATAATTATCATGAAAGTAATTAAGAACTTCATCAAAATATTCATCGCAGGATCACTTATTTATTTCTTTTAAGAAATACAATGAAAATATCATCAATACTTCAATATTTTTTGCTTATCTGTAGTTGTGTAATATTTTTTTTTTAAATTGTATTAGTAAACTGATGAACAATTTCTACTAGGGAACTGGTCTAAACGTCTAACAATAGAAGCTCTACACATATACACACAATACATACAGCATTAAACGAGACACTGATAACATTACACCACTATTCTGCAATATCATTAATGACGACATATTGAAGAAACAAACACATAACAACAACAAAAGAAAACGGACACCCACACATAGTGTGGGTACATACAAATATCAATACAAATATCAACAACACTAACGAACACACTCACACTAAAAGAAGAAGAATTAATTAATTCATAACGAATCATCATCCACTCTTCTCATTACAATTTTGCTGTTTATTGATGAGACAAAGTATTTTTATACTGAATATTTTTAATAAAACATTTTTAATTGTTATTGGTTTTTTAAAAAAGTGAACATTTAATATTAACATTAACGTTTCAAGTCCAAAACATTTTTTCAAATTGTATTTATTTAATAATTTTTTAATAGTGTATAAATAGTAACGACGCTATTAGATAGTAATAACGCTATTTTATTATATATATTACTAACTGTTTATAATTTGGCCTTAGGCTGTGCTTTGATAACGATACCATACGTATCGAAACGTCAGGAAAACAAAATAAATAATTTAAAAATAACAACAAACATTACCATCTATGTATTTAATTCAATAAAAAAGAAAAAAACAACAAATTTTGACCGAAAAGCCGTAAAGTAAACAATTAGCAAATTACACATACGGTCGTGAAAAAACAATATATTATTGTATATAATATTATAAGTATATAAGAGTTGCTCAATTTTAATAATATTTAACCCAATATATATTATATGGCGACTTTAATTCTGACCTGAATCTTCTGATGCAGATCAAAAATTTTTTCTTCAATTTTCCATAAAATTTTATTTTTCTTCGAATTTTATAGTGGAAAAGGTAAAAAAAAATAACACTCGAAGAGTACAGAAGCCGTACTGAAATTAGGAAACCAGTACCAGCAGTAGAAACGAAGATAGAAAGAAAGAGCAGAGGTGGAAAGTTTCTGCGAATCCAACAAGAACTTCAGAATTTGAAGAGATTGATTGGGCTTGCCGACAAAAGACACACAAAAAGTTTTGAGGAAAAAATAATCGCATTAAAGAAAGCAAGAGCCGAATTAAGGAAATCGAAAAGAAAAAAGAATAAGGATGGGAGGAGCGACAAGCAAGAAATCAGAGGAGATCTTGATCAACAATAATTCGCCCAACCCAACCAATACAGTTAACACTGTAAATACAGATTTATTAACTGATGTAGAAAATGCAATTGTAACTGTAATTGTAGTCATTTTAATAAAAATAATATATGAAAAATTAAAAAATGTTTTCAATCGTAAAGTTAGAGAGCAAGTAGTAGCGACAAATGTCTAAAATTATAAAAGAAATTTGCGAAGACTTAGAAATTACTCTAAGAAATTTGAAAAAGAGCATCAATAGGGATTTTTCTGCGGTATATTTATTAAGAAAAACAAACTCTTTAGAGGAGAGTAAAACTAAATTTAAATTAGCTTTTGAGACCACGGTCATTGAAAACAAAACAGTAGCGATAACAGTCAAAGAACAATTTCTCCAATTACATACAAGTATCAGTCGAATTTTAAAGAATAAATCTACAGTGTACCAGCGCGCGGAAACTAATATGGCGTCCTTCGAAATTGGCAACATTTCAAAAGCCATTTCAGAATTCCAAGGCGAACAAAACACACTACATAATTTTTTAGGTATAATTGAATTTTTATATGAAGATTTAGATGAAGCAGGGAAAAGAAAACTAATAAAATTTGTTATAAAAACAAAAAAATCGGATAAAGTAAGGTTTAAGTTGTTGACATGTGAAACACCAACAACATTTATAGAGCTAAAAAATGCGTTGTTAAAAGTTTATAAAATAAATAAAACTCCATTATCGTTACAAATAGATTTAGCAAGACAGGTACAAGGTAGTCGAAGTGTAGGAGATTTCGCTTCTAAGGTAGAAGAAATCTCAGCAAAAATCAATAGTTTACAGATAGATGAACAAGGTGAAGCTAGTAAAGTAGTTATAATGAAATTGAATGATAAATTAGCGTTAAATGCATTTAAAAACGGACTAAATGATAACATTAAAACCACAGTAATAGCTTCAAGACCTAGTACACTTCAGGAAGCTATTGAAATTGCCACTGAATTAGATGTAACAACAATTGCTGAGAAAAGATCCAGCATATTTCATTACAATAAAAATAGAAAATCTTCATATAAAAATAAGAATTACACACCACAAAGTAACTTGACGAATACGCCATATAGACCGAGCAATAATAACTTCGGATCACCGAACGTAAATGTTAGGTATAATCCAAATTTTAAAAATAAACAAGGGAATAATTATTATAACAATAGAGGTTATAATCACAGAAATAACAGAAATAATAACAATCGACGTGTACGTATTGTACACGCGGGAAACGAGGTTTCCCCTGGCCTAGAGTCCAGGGTGGAAAAACAGTCAGAATCGAATTAAGCGGGCATATTAAAATCTGTAAGATTAACGATAATCTTACTAATTACATTTCTATATCATGTGATAAAGCATACGCATTAGTCGCGTTACTAATCGACACCGGGCCGATATTTCAATTATAAAAATAAATAAACTAGATAACATAAATGGCATAATCAGTGAAAACAAATGTAAAATATCAGGGGTAACACAGGCTGAGACCTATTCCCTTGGAACCATATAGTGACATATCTAAAAATAAACGAGCACCAAATAAAACAAGAATTTCATATTGTAGATGAGACTTTCCCAATAGTAACTGATGGCATTTTGGGAAGAGACTTTTTAACCAAAAATTTCGCAAAATTAGACTTTGAGACATTCACAATGGAACTTTTAATAGATGATAATGAGATAGTATTACCATTAAAAACACATATACGTAAAATAGGACAAATTACAGTACCTCCAAGGACTGAGATGTTGCATCCAGTTAGGATTATAGTCAAAGAGGACACTGTAATATTAAATGAAGAAATACAAAAAGGTGTTTTCATTGCAAACTCTTTAGTAGCCGAGAAAGGTATCGCTCACATAAAAATCTTGAACACAAATAATCATGCAGTTGTTCTTGATGAGTTCACACCAAAAACAGAACCATTGAGCAATTATTACATAATGCGCACGCAGATAAAAGAACAGACTCATGATCGATGTCGACGGCTAGTAAATGAAATAAAGCTTGATAATCTAGACAAATTTGCGAAAGAGTCTATACTAGAAATTTGTAAAAGATACAATGACATATTTTATTTGGAAGGAGACAAACTGACAGTTAATAATTTTTATACACAGTCAATTCCGGTCGTGGACAGAAAACAATTATAAATGGAGTGTGTGGCATCATTGCCGACAGAGTAGATAAGTATAAAAAGATCAGAAGTGTGTTTTATATTGTTTAAATAATTATTTATGTGAAATTTTTAATTATTAAATTATAAATGTGTTTTAGTTATTTAATTATCATATAACTAAATTAATTATTTAGAATATAATTTGGTGTGTTATAAATATAAGTATATTTTCTTTTAAATCAAACAAGTGACATTTGACGGAGAGAGAAATCAATAATCGGCGAATTTCCATATAAAAACAAAATGTATGTACACAATATTTCAGGAATCATACTATTTAAGCTTAATTGTTATATTTTCATGCTTCTCTACTGTACTAATATATATTTTTTTATTATTGACAAAATTTATTTTGTCATAACGGCAGATTTAGTTTATTTTCCATATTTTAATAATTATTTTCACAAGTAGAATAAAGGTGTGGGAATTAAACAAAAACGTAAAAACTATTAATATATCTTGAAATTTTGCTTATTATTAGTTAATTCGCTTTAGGTATGCGCTAACGTTTGCTGGTTTTGATTTTCAATTAAATTCTGATGATGGGCTCTACATAATATTCATAATCTCTGTTTTCATATTGCATAAAACGAAAATGACGTTTTGTTTTTATTTTAAGCGGAGAATATTTTATATTGTGTACACCACAAGAACTGCAAAAAATGTTTTTGTTATATTATTTTATTTGTTGTTTTGTCCAATTTGAATCATTCGGCAACATTTTGAAATTAAGCTGAAATAAGTGTTTTTTTACATCCATTCTATCAAATTTCATGTTTTTTTATATTTGTTATGCCATTCGTTTTTAATATTTGTTTTCACATTTAGATGGCAGTGCATGTTAGATGACGCAAAGGATGAGTGTTAAGTGAACGCGATAAAAAAAAATTTAATATTGACATTTGAAAATGTCAAAATAAATTTAGTTTATTATTATTTAAAATTATTTATGAAATAATTTGAACATACAAGAAATTCTTGTTTAGTGTTTTTGTAATTTGAGGATGTATCAATTTAACCCAACTTTTTTTCTCCGTTGATTTTTTTTTTTTTTTTGACGTTTGAAGTGGATATGTTTGCTATGATATTGGAAACCAATCAATTTTTGATATAATTTTTGATAGTTGTGTAAATTTATAAAATAAATACGACTACTTAAGGTAAACAAAAAATTCTTATATACATTCTTACAATTTATAATTCGATTTTTGGTTTCTATCCGTATATTTATTTCAGTTTAAAAATCTTTTTAAATTTTAGCCAAGACAATCAGATTAAGGTTTACTCAACTTAATTAATAAGATGAGATTTGTTGCAAAGTATTCTTTTTTGTCTGTTTTCGATTATTTATTTTATTATTTATTTGTGTTGCGCAAGATAGACGGATGTCGATTTTTTTCGGAATAGTTATGAAAACAATATTATTCGCATTCTGCAAATTCCAACATAATTCCTTACACAGATAAACATTTTACACGACAAAAATTAGGATTGGCAAATAATTTACTTTGCAGTTAAAATATTCAAGATAACAAAACTAAATACATATTACTACTTTACTTTGTTACTAATTTATTTGTAATCTTACAAATCAAATACTGAAAATCAACATTTTATTGTTGTAAAATGTAAATGCAAGTGAAATTCTTGGTGCATATATGATGTCGATTTAACTGGTCATATATTTGTTTAAATAATATAAAACATAATTCCAAAGTTGTTTTTAGTTCATTCACATTCCAATCAATTTATATTTAAATAATCCAACGTACACCAACACTTTGCTATTTCACCTAAATCAGGGGCCAAAGTTGTTACAACAAATGTTGGTGCTCCTAAAGGCAATACACGCATAGATCTGCAATGCATTTAGAGGTATGCTGATTCGCTTGTGCAAGCAGTCTCTAATGTCACCAATGATCATGTGGTACTAATCGGTTTTGAGGGTCTGCGTTCTGGGGATATCACAGGGACAGACAAACGAGGTGTATTGTGTGGCCTAGCTAGTGATCTGGACTTGGACTCCCATTCAAAATGAAGCGTAAAAAAAAAAAACAAAACTGATTTCAATATTTATAACTCGCATGGATGGTAATTTCATCACCGGCTCTGAAAATATAGTGAGCTTATATCCATTCTTCTTATCTAGGTTTCTAATCGGATGTTGGTCATCATCACTTGCAGTTGGTGTTTTGATTTGATGATTTTTAATAGCCGTGTCGTGTCGGTGTTAAACCATTATGATAGGTTTTGCAGCCATGATGTCTTTGGTCTGCCCCTGCTTCTCGTTCCAACGATTTGGTCTAATAAAATCAGCTGTTGTATTCTTTGTTCCGCATAATGTATCCCAGATAGTTTTCTCTTTTTTATGGTCAGCGTTACGTATTTTGCAGTTTTCCTTCCATTTTAGACTGTTTCATGCGAGATGTTGTTTCTCCACATTTTGAATGCCTCAATTTTGTTCACCATATCTTTTGTGACCTTACAAGTTTAAGTTTCTGCACCGTAAAGTAACATAAGCCAAATATAGCATTTTAACATTTTGTTTTTCATTTTTAAGTTTATTTCGTTTTTGCAAAACACGCTTGACATATTTCTGAGGACACACGTCAGAATGCTAAACTGTTATTTATCGTTCAGGTCCAGATCTTGTATCAGAATATCTTCAAAATCCTGCCATGGACAAACGTTTTGTTGTTAAATAAAAAAAGCAAATTGATTGGATCACGGAAGTGGGAAACCAGAAGTTGGGATGTAGATCTACTTTAATAGTTAGCAAAAATTTGTGTACCGAGTTTCATCAAAATATTTATTCAGGACATGAAGTTATTGAAATTTTGAACAAGCAGAACCTTGAAAAACCACTCACCACTTTGCCAATATCTATCGATTATCCAAATTTGTAGGCATATAAATCTTCATCTTGGGACAAATTGAAAAAAAGCTGTAATTAAAAAACAAAAGCGAAAAAATCAGCAGTTGCATTTTTCTGGTTTTCGTTTCCCGTATTTGTGCAATGCAGCCAAAAAGTTAGTAGAAATATAGTGAAGAGACAATCCTATTCCACCATTAGCGTAAATTCAAAATATAAGCCTAATTACATTCAAACTAGCAGAGCTATTAAAATTCAGTATGAAGAAGTGCTGCTGGAGATTGAGCAAGTGATTGTTGCTTCTGGTTTTGGATTTCGCTATAAATAGTTCATCAACATACTCCAACATTAAAAGTTAGTGCCTAGCGGTAAAACAAAAATGTACGAACATTCCAAAAGCTTATCGGTTCTCCGGATTAAACCTCTCTCATTATCTGTTGATGTGGTTAGAATTAAATCTAGAAATTGAATTGTGTCATTGAGTTATCAAATAAAAATAGTGCCGTGCTCTGCTATTAAACTGCGATGTAGAGAAAGGTTTATGTTTAGGCAAAATAAAATTATTCCTCTTAAATTGAATTACTGAGTACGTCAACATCTCAGATTTTAATTTTAAAATACAAAATTTGATCAGTTTTATCTTTTAGCATATCATTGACCGCTTAACTGCATTTTTAATTATCATTAAAAAAAGTACGGCTAATATATTTGACAACCGATACAGGATGTCGGTCAGATATTATTTTTATACCACCAAATATGTACTTATTATATCGACTTCCTAAAATTTAAAACAAACAAGAACTGGTTAAAGATGATTCTCGAGAATGTTTTTTTGATATTAGGTCGATGAATTTTATGATGTAGTGGTTGTTTTTTCGATAGTTGCTTCGATTCAGGTGTGAAACAATTTGTTTAACCGGAAGCGATAAGTCAGAAAGCTAGAAAGCAAAATTGTTCTGGTTCCGAAAAACTTAAAGCTATTTCTACAATTTTGCTTATCATAGCTTGTATATTTATTAAAGTTTCAAATAAATGATTTTCGGTACTCTCCAAATCTTTGTTCAATATCGTCCAAAAACTAATCGATATTCTTTGCCGCAAAGTATAATGAAATTCAGTCATTCCTCAGCCATTCTCCTCATCCGAACAGTAGGTCTAAACAAAGATCGTTTACTCGAACTACTTAATTGGAATTTGTTTTAGTTATAAACCAACTTTACCCTGCTGAACACCGTCTTACCGATGGTAATCGTATTGCTATGCTTCAATTCTAATACACACTCTGAATTGATCGATAGTTTCTTCTTTATGCAGGTAGGAAACACACGTCAGTATTAAGTTCCTGTATTCTGTAACATTACATTAAATTGAATTTATAACATTTAATTTTCCGTCTGTTGAAGGTTGTTTTTTTCCCGATCCATTTTGTTTTCTCCCTTCTTAGCATAAACCTTAAAATTGCCTTAGTGATGTGACATATAACAGTTATATTAGTTGACATATGTTATGTTTTTTGTGTAAGTAGAGATTTTGGTAAAAAATAAAATTATTTTGCTGGATGGATTTACCGTAATTTTTGAACCATTTTCGTATCACGATTTTATCGATTCTTAACAATCGACAATAGTACAACACAATTTTCTTTAAATAGAATATTCTTTTTACAGCTTTAAACACCTCTACAGTTGATTGCAGAAGAAAACAAGTTAATAGGAATTTTGTTATATATCTAGCTAGAATATTCAAGATCAATTTAATCATTATCTTATTATACTAATAAATAATATGAATAACAGGTTTCCGACTGGAGATTGCAGGCGAGAAATTTGAGATACGGGATTGCTGATTGGCGATTGCAGATTATATGTATAAGTGATTGTCCTTGTGATTGTCTCGTAAAAGTAGTAGCTAGATACGATTTGCCAGGTGTCTGTAACCGGGTCGTTCACTCCTAACTTATAATTACCTACCTATCCTTACCTATTGTTATATGTAAAACGGCTGTAGGAAGTGGCCCGGCCGTAATCCGGAGTCTCGCCTAGTGCTTGGTCCTACAGTCCAATCAACCAATCAATCAATCACAGTCAATTCCGGTCGTGGACAAGCGCCCAGTTTATATAAAGGATTACAGGCTTCCACAGTCTCAGCTCGAAGAGATAGATAATGAGGTAAAGAAACTTATAGATGAAGACATCATAGAACCTACTAGGAGTGCGTACAATTCACCGTTATTAATTGTCCCCAAGAAGGATATAGAAGGAAGCAGCAAAAACGATACAGAAGGAAGTAGGAGGTGGCGTTTGGTAGTAGATTTTCGCCAATTAAACAAAAAAATAATGGATGATAAATTCCCATTAACCCAAAAAGACGATGTACTAGATCAGATGGGAAAAGCGAAGTACTTCTCCACTCTAGATATCACCAGTTCATTTCACCAAATAGAGTTGGAAAGCAATTCTAGACTTCTCACTGCGTTTTCTAACAATAGTGGACATTTTCAATTCAAACGATTACCTTTTGGGTTAAAGATATCGACTAATAGTTTTCAGAGAACGCTAACAATAGCACTCTCAGGGTTAGAGGCAAAAGCGTTTTTATATGTTGATGACATAATAATCTTTGGATGCAGTCTGAAACATCACAATAATAATCTAATAAAGGTTTTTGAGAGATTGCGTGAATATAATCTCAAACTGAATCCCAAGAAATGCACTTTTATCAAAAACTGAGGTAACGTATTTGGGACATTTAATTACCAATAAAGGAATTAAGCCAGATCCAAGCAAATTTAATATATTACGGGACTTTCCTACTCTAGCTGATGCTGACGCGGCGAAAAGATTCGTAGCTTTTTACAATTATTATAGGAGGTTTATCAAAGATTTCGCAGAAATAGCAAAACCAATAAACAAGTTATCAAGAAAAACACCTTTTGCGTGGACAAAGGAATGCCATAAATCATTTTTAAAACTGAAGTCTGAGTTAATGAGTTCGGTTACGTTAAAGTATCCTAATTTCGATGAGACGTTTATTTTAACAACAGACAGCTCCAATTGTGCGTTTGGTGCTGTTCTCTCTCAAGGAATAATAGGTCAAGACTTACCAATTTCATACGCTAGTAAGAGTATGACGAAATATGAACTTAACAAACCGATAATAGAAAAAGAGCTCTTAGCCATCCATTGGGCTATTAATTATTTCAGACCTTACCTTTACGGTAGAAAATTCACAGTGATAACGGACCATAGACCCTTAGTGAGTCTTTTTACTCACAAAAACCCATCTTCCAAACTAACAAGAATTCGTTTAGATTTGACTGATTATGACTTCGGTATCGTATACAAACAAGGTAAATTAAATACCAACGCTGATGCTTTATCACGAATAAAAATAGATTCTGACATGTTAAAATCGATGGTTCCAAATACAGAAGTATTGGTAGTAACTAGATCAAGTAAAGACCCGCGTAATGATTTAGAAATAATTTTTAATAACATTGAGATAGAACTAAGAAAAATGCACACCGCAAATAATAATAAAAATATAGTAGCCATGGCCAATGATGATAATTTATTCGAGCACGTAATTATAAATGATTTTAAGAATTTTTTTAATAAGTTGCAACGTAATAAAGGGCAAACAAGTTTAAAAGTAATTATATATAAAAATCCCCTAAATATTCATAATGATGAAAATAAATATAAAATTTATCCCGCCGCAGGAGGGATCGATTTTGATCGATTATGATCAATGTTGATCTACGGGTCTGACTACCCTGCGTACTCCAGTCCCTGCCATTGACATATGAGTTAGCGTGAGATATCACATACCACTGGCAATGGCAGGAGATGTCATTAGCCAAGATGATATCTTAGGGTGCTGGCGGACGAACTTTAATTAGTCAACGGCAGCACTTCCAGTCTTAGCTGGGCAGCGTTCCGTAGCGGTACCGCTCATTAGCTCTTCCGAGGAATCGAACCAACACGTAGTTATGTGTGGGCTTTGTGCCTCGATTGAAGTGGTGGGCGGTGCGTCTGGGGTGCGCTGCATCAGCTGGATTATTGGCATTTAGTTTTGTTTTGTTTTCTGCAAATTTCTCACAATTTGTTTTTCACTTATTATTTTGTTATTATTTCTTCATCTTATCATGAAATATTGGCATATGTCATATTTTGTAGTATGATAGGATTTTTTACTTAGTTATGCATTTTAAAATAAAACACAAAAAAATAAAATAAACATTTTGATATATATATGGCAGTACAACCGAAAAAAAATAAGTCTGCAAGTGGTAAAGCAAATTTGCGCAATCCACCCGCCCATAAAGCGGCATGTCCACGGAATTTGCAGGGACAAAACATATATGAATCAATAAAAAATTTTAAAATCCATGTTCAAAACATCTGCGGATTGAACGCTAACCATGACCACGTGCAACATCATCTTGAGCACGACAAACCGAACATTCTATTCCTTACAGAAACACAAGTTTCTGAAAATTTTCTCTTTATAGAATCGCTTAATTCCAAATATAGGCTCGAATCAGCTTTCAAACTCCATCAGGGCGTATGCGCATTCATTCATGAGAGTGTTGCGTACACGCGCTTTCCAAATTTTGAACTACACGGTGACGGCTTCAATACAATGGTTTTAAAGATTTGTCTTCCAGAAATGACTTTTTTTACAATAGCTTTATACCGGTCCCCCAACAAACGTAACCCAAACTTTTTTAATATACTGACAAAAATTATGGACGAGATTAGAGCAAAGTCCCCTAATTGTGAAGTTATCGTTACCGGTGACTTCAACGTCCACAACAAATCATGGTTGGAATTCTCCAAATCGACCGACGATGTTGACAATAGTGGAAAACTGGCAGAAATTTTTGCCGCGTCTCAGGGCCTATTCCAAATTGTAAAAAGCCCGACTTTCACTCCCCGTAATGGCGGTGATAATAGTTTTCTACTAGATCTCTATCTTACCACAATGCCAGATATTACGAGTGTCGATGTTGCGAAAGGTAGTATTGGAAATTCTGATCATTATTTAATCTCATCAGTTATCAAAACTGATTTACTTAAAACTACAGCTCCCAAACCCCGTAAAATATTTCACTACTCAAAAATGGATAAGAGTGGTCTTCAAAATTTTTTCCATGGTTTCCCTTTCGACCGTCATTGTTTTTACACTGACAATGTAAATGTTTCTGCTCAAAACTTTACAGAAACCATCCAATTTGCTATAAATAAATTTGTCCCTTTCTCCATAGTAAAACCCAAACAAAAATACTTGTATTCGAAAGCTGCCAAAACGGCACTTAGAAACAAACGTAGATCATTTAATATTTGGATTCATAACAAAACTCCCACTAATCGATCCCAATATCTAAAGGCCAACAAAATATCTAATCAGATTATCTCAAACGAAAAGTCCGAAATTGACAGAGCGAAAGCCTCAAAACTTACGTCTATGTCTGTTTCTGACAAGAGTTTCTACAGTGCCATTAATTCTTTAAATTCTGGTACAAAATTTTCTATTCCCCCTATTATTGATGGTGATTTAATCGTCAATGATCCCGCAAGAAAAGCTAACTTGTTCGCTGAAC
The DNA here is from genome assembly GCA_963693315.1 of Diogma glabrata. Classification (NCBI taxonomy): domain Eukaryota; kingdom Metazoa; phylum Arthropoda; class Insecta; order Diptera; family Cylindrotomidae; genus Diogma; species Diogma glabrata. The sequence continues at coordinate 52,319 of CAVNZG010001017.1, forward strand.
GCTTTGCTCTGAACTCCACTGTTTTGGAAACTCCTAAAGAAATACCCCAAATCCAGTCTTCAGGAGTTAATATGAATGAACTTCACTTTAAACCCAAAATAGTCGCTAAACTTTTAAAGGGGTTAAACATCAACAAAGCATCAGGAATGGACAATATTCCACCCATTATTTTAAAAACCTTTTCCAAAGAACTTGCACCAACTTTAACTAAAATATTCTACCAATCCTACAAAACTGGTATATTTCCCTCGTGCTGGAAGTTGGCAAATGTCCAGCCCGTCCCCAAAAAGGGACCAAAATCCGATATCTCAAATTATAGGCCAATAGCTTTACTATCGGTCCTATCCAAAGTCTATGAGCATTATATTAATACACATATTTCAAAATTTCTGGAAGAAAATCATTTAATATCCGACAGCCAATACGGTTTTCGAAACAAAAGATCAACTACCGATCTATTAAACTATGTAGCGCATTGTTGGAACAGCATACTTGATAAAGGTGGTGAAACATACGTTATCGCTTTAGACATCTCCAAGGCATTCGATCGAGTCTGGCATGCCAACTTAATCAACAAGCTCGTTGCGTACGGTTTTCATCCCAATGTTGTGAAGCTGATTCAAAATTTTCTATCCGGCCGATACATTTCGGTAACCTTAGACGGATATTCTTCTGAGTCTAAACTAATTAACGCTGGTGTACCCCAAGGCTCAGTATTGTCCCCAACCCTATTTTTGATTTATATCAACGAATTGTTGAAAATCACCAGCAACCCAATAAATAGTTTTGCAGATGATAGTACTCTGCACAAGTCGTTCGAGCCCCTTTCTTCAAAAGGTAAAATGCACGAACGAATTAATCCTGCCCGGAGAGACGCTGCCATAAACGTGAACAAAGACCTGAATAAAGTCGCCGACTGGGGTGACCACAACCTTGTCAATTTCAACTCCACCAAAACACAGCTGTTGATTGTTTCCAGATTAAAGACCGAGTTCCCCAAAGATATTTTATTTAGTATGTGTGATGAACCAATAGGTGAATGTAAAAACATTCGTTTATTGGGTGTCACAGTTTCAAATGACCTACTCTGGAACGATCATGTAATGGCGATGGCAAAAAGCGCGTCTAAAAAACTCGGCCTCCTAAATAGATGCAAAAAATTTTTCACTCCATACCAATTGCTCCATGTTTATAAGTCCTATATTCGTCCCTGTATGGAGTACTGCTGTCAAGTTTGGGGTGCTGCCTCTGTTTCCATCTTGGCCCTCTTGGACTCTGTTCAAAAGCGAGCTATACGAATTGTAGGTGATCGAACTTTGACATCACAACTTGATTCCCTACAACATCGTCGCACTGTTGCTGACCTCGTTGTTTTTTACAAATATCGTCATCAGCAGTGCTCAGATGAAATCAGCGGCATCATGCCTCAAACTTATTCTTACCCCCGTTCCACTCGGCAATCGGCTGCCGCAACCAGTGAAACGGTAAAGATCCCGCGCTGTCATACTGGCAGATCGCAGAGAGACTTCTTTGTCCGAACTGCGTACAAATGGAATAGTTTGCCGGAACACTTAGTCTCAGGTGGCTTCAACCCACAGATGTTTAAAAAAAGCGTTAATCTACACCTCAGAACGCCAGTTGTTGTGGGACCCAGGTCTAGACCTAGGTCTTAAAAGGTATTTATGTTTGTTTAAAGAAGATATTTTGTAAGTTTCAGTTGAGTTTCACTTTTTTCAATTTAAAATTTTTTTAATTTATTTGAAAATTATAATTAATAATATTATAATAGTGACATCAGTGAAGTAATTTATTTGGACAAAACATTTTTGTAAGTGTTTTTTGTGAATATTGTTTAAATTGTGTAATTTTCATTTTCTGTTTTGTATAGTTGATATATTTTTTTCTGACCTGAAGATAGCTTGTGTTATAAGCAGAAACGTCGTCAAATAAAAAATAAAAATGTTTTTTTAAAAATTTGAACAAAAACATTTATTTTACTTTGGACTTAAACGATGAAAAGATAATAGATATAATTTAGTTCCTGTTTATTGCTTGAATATTTGAAAGGGGTGTTACATCAGTATAGGAGAAAATTATCATCACTGAGGCTGTTTTTTAAAAAAAAAAACATCCATCACCAAACTCAATTTTTAATTCATTCATACCGACGTTCTATCGAGTCATCCATATTTAATATTGCATCCTTTGGTTTCTCCTTTTCATTTTCGTCGTTTTTATTAATATCAGACAGTACAACATCAGGGAAGGCATCTCCTAATAACAATTCCTCTAATTCTTTTTCCAGAATGGAATCATCAATTATATTAAATGTGTTACCACCGCCCAACGTTGATTGGATATCATCATGTACCTCATGCTTTTCTTAGACATCTGCCAATGCCTCATCAACGCTATCCAGCGTAATTCCCGAATCAGAAAGCAAATTTTTGATAGTTTTAGAACCAATTTTAAAAGCTTCCAACACTTTAGCATCACTCGTTGTATCTTGAATTCGAGATTGTAGTCTTTGTATTTGATCTAACGAAGATGAAACTTCGCCGAATTTCGTTTGCCATCTCTAATCAACCCTCATATTTTTATGTCTAACTCTTTTAATTCATTTTCAATTTTATCAATAATTTTCAATAAATGTTTTTCTGTTTTTTCTAGATTATAAATAGAACGTTCAAGCTCATTGATTAGTGTGACTTTTTGTGCGGTGACACCGAATTTTATTATAATTTTTGAGTAATTATCTATCGTTTTCTAACTGTTGAATTGCTAACAAGCACCTTCATTTGTTAATTTAAACTCTAAATTGGAATTGGTAAGCTTTTCGATAGCATCGGCTACAAGGACATAACAGATTCGGTTAAATATTCAATTTCCCTTTGGATTTTTGTTGATTGATTCTACAAATAAGAATAGAAATTAAACCTCGAGACAACAGAATCTTAAATAAAAAATCACCTTTAACATATTCTGTGAAATCATCTTTTGTTTGTATCATTAAATTTTTAAATTTATTGAGACTCTTTGAAATACTTTTTTATCAACGAATTAAAACCCCCTTCCACTCCATGTATACGGTCGAATTTCCATGAAATCATTTTTTAATTTAACTTCTTTCTGAAACATATCCTCTAATACCGTTGGATTATTACGCTGAAATGCATTTTTCAATTCTTGCTTTCCCCTTTACACAAACAATATTTTGTTATGGCATTTTTCCAAAATTTTAATTTAGAATCGTAATTAACAGGATTTAATGTTCGAACTCTGAATAGAGCTTCTTTTGTGAACTGGATTTTGTGTTGCCGTGATGGCTGTTTTAATATTCTTTTTATATACAATTCTGGTAGTTTTTCTGTAATTGTAACAAAACACCTGGAAAAACACAAGTTTTATAAATGTATATTTTATTGGGTTTTATGGAACGTGAATAAAAATACGTGTGTATTATACAAAGGTAAAAACCGAACAGAAAATATATTTGAAGCCTGTTAATACCAATTACAATGTTTGACATTCTTAAAACTAAAACGTGCGACATCTATTACAATAATTGTTAAGTTATATTTCTTTTGTCCTTAAACAATTCAATACTTCCACTAAATATAAATTATTATACAAATCAATATTATTAATTTGTCATTTGTTAAAACAAAAAATAAAGTAAATTAATCCAATTATTAATTATTAAGTACATATACCTATTAAAATTCTTTAAACTTAAAATTAATAAATCTCATACGTTAATAAAAATTCATTAAACTTAAAAACAATGATTTTACTCAATGATCAAAATAAACCTTATTTTATTCTATTAATCCAAACTGATGAGTAAATTCTCGATGCTTGTTTGTAGGTAGACCCTTTGTTAGTGAATCAGCTAAATTTGTTTTGCTTGAAACGTATGTTAGCTTTACATTATCTCTTTCTATCGCCTGCTTAACGAATCCTTTATAGACTTCAATGTGCTTCGTTCTTGCCGAAATTGAATTATTTGTTGCAAATGCCATTGCACCTTTATTGTCACAAAAAATGTTAATTGGTTTATTAATTTCACCAAAAATACCTTCAAAGAAATGTTTTATCCAGAGCGCCTCTTGTGTTGCCACCTTCATTGCCATGTATTCCGCTTCCACTGTTGATGCTGTCACATCACCCTGCTTTCTGGAACACCAAGTAATAGCTGCACCCTACGCCATAAAAACATATCCTGATGTGGATTTTCTATCATCACGGTCACTAGCATAATCTGAATCAGTGAATCCATAAACTCCACCACCTTGCCTCTTATATTGTAGTTTATAATTTAAAGTACCCTTTAGGTACCTCATCACACGCTTTACTGCACTCCAATGCGCTTCACCAGCACAATTGTTGTATCGGCTTAATGCATTCACCGCAAAGCAAATATCTGGTCGTGTTATTTGCGATGCAAACAACAAGCTTCCAATTGCAGCCTGATATGGGATGTTTTTCATTTCCATGATTTCTTCTTGAGTTTTTGGAGCCATTTCCTTGCTCAGTTTCTGATTTGCATCCATTGGTGTTGATACTGGATTACAATCACTCATGCTGTACCGCTTCAATATGGATTCAATATATTGTGCTTGATCTAATTGCAACTCACCAGCCTCCTTATTATATGTTACCCGTATGCCTAAAACAGATGATATATGCCCCATGTCCTTCATCTTAAAATTTCTGTTCAAAACCGTCTTGAGTTTGTTAACCATTTCAACGTCATTTGCGAAAATTAAAATATCGTCAACGTATATGGCGAGAAATAACATAAACTGCTTTTGTTTGTTCACCATTGAGTAGATACACTGGTCCGCTGCCAAACGCTCTAGACCAAAATCTAACAATACCTGATTTAGACTCTCGTTCCACACTCGGCTTGCTTGTTTGAGGCCATATAACGATTTTACCAGCCTGCATACTTTATTTGAGCCATCTTCATATCCCTTTGGTTGATTCATATAAATTTCCTCATTTAAGTTTCCATTCAAAAACGCCGTTACAGCATCCATCTGCTGTATATCGAGATTAAATTTTACTGCCAGCGCAAATAAACATCTCACAGAGCTATATCTTACTACTGGCGCAAAAGTTTCATGGTAATCAATTTCCCTCTCTTTGCGAAAACCCTCTCACAACCAGTCTGGCCTTATAGCGTGAGATTTTACCATTCGTTTCCAATTTAGTTTTGTACACCCATTTACAGTCAATGGGCTTTTTATCTCTAGGTAAATCGGTTAGTATCCACGTTTCGTTTTCAATCAATGCATTGTATTCTTCATCCATTGCCTGACGCCACTTCATTGAGTCAGCCCGACTCAAAGCTTGTTCCATTGTAACTGGGTCATCTATTTCTTGCCCAGTCATAACATAGAAATTCTGCATTTGATTTGCGATTCTGCCTGAACGTCTAATTTCGTTTGCATTGTCTGTAATCGATTCCTCATCTTCAATGATCCAATTTGGATCTATTCTTGTCTCATCCAACTGTGACTCAGTTGAATCAGTAAAAAATTCTTCTTCATCTTCCACTGAATCAATTGTTCTGATGTCGGTTTCATTTATGCCAAACAATGACTGACCCATCAAATTTTCTTCCACCATTCCTTCTTCATTCACTTGACATTCTTCCACTGATTCAACATTCGTGACTACGTTTGATGAATCCTCTTGAATGTTGTTATGAAAACCTGCTGTGACACCTTCATTATTTTCAGCTGGCAAGAATAAAAAAGAATTATTAATTTGATTTGAATTTTCAATTACCTTGACATCTTTTTCTTCGATGAATACAACATCTCTGCTTATCAATATCTTCCTGGTGCTTTGGTTAAACAGCCGATATGCTTTTGTCTCGTTGCTATACCCTACCATAGTACATTCAATTGATTTGCTGTCTAATTTACGTCGCTTCTCCTTCGGAACGTGAACCATGGCTTTACACCCAAACACACGAAACATGGATACATTCGCTACTTTTCCACTCCAAATTTCTTCCGGAGTCTTATCTCCTGTACCTTTACACGATGTGCGATTTGTCATATATGTTGCTGTGCTAATTGCCTCAGCCTAAAATTCCAGCGGCAAATTCGAATCCAGCAGCATACATCGTGCCTTTTCAACTAGCGTTCTATTCATTCTTTCTGCTAGGCCGTTTTGCTCAGGTGTGTAAGGTGCAGTCTTTTGATGTATGATTCCAGACTTTTCCAAATATTTTGTTAAAGATGTATTGCAGTATTCTGTCCCATTGTCGGTTCGTAGTGTTTTTATTGTTTTTCCAGTTTGATTCTCGACTTGAGCTTTGAAATCTTCAAACTTTTCTTTCACTTGTGATTTTTCTTGTAGATTATATACGAAAACTTTCCTGCTAAAATCATCTATAAAAGTTAAAAAATATTTAGCCTCACCAAAAGATTTCTGTTGCATCGGCCCACATATGTCCGAATGCACCAATTGTAATAAATCGGTTGCCCTTGTGCCCTCATGCTTGAATGATTGCCTTGTTTGTTTCCCTTTGATGCAAGTAATACATTTGGAAAATGATTTTTCTGAAAAATTCATGCCTTGTACACAGGTTCTCATCCATTTCATATTTTCCAAATTGATGTGGCCAAGCCGTCGATGCCATAATTCTGGTTCTAATTTTTTTACTTCCTCAGTTGTTGGAACAATTTCTGTTTGAAGATTTACTTCTTGATGAATCACATCGAGTTTAAATAATCCACCTTCACTCGTTCCCGTTGCTAAAATTTCTCCGTTGCTATTTGTGATTTTGTATTTATCTTCACTATCGAAAATCGTTCTTAGCCCTCGTTTTAGTAACGCTTTGACAGAAATCAAATTCGCTGTGAGATTCGGTACGTATAAAACGTCATGTAACGTTGCATTGACAAATTTTGATCCATTGCTTATAGTTAAATCTACAGTTCCACTATATTCAATTTTAAGTCGCTCGTTATTTCCGACAATGACTTCACTTTGCGGTGCTGGTCCAGTGCGTTTCAAAATTGATTTCTGAAACGTCATATGCCGACTTGCACCCGAATCAATATACCAAACGTTGGGTTTACTTTCAATTGAATATAACGTTACACACATTGCCAATCTTTCCTCATATTCCTTTTTAAATTTTCCTTTACTAGGACAATCCTTTTTATAATGACCCTTTTGACCACATGAATAACATGAGAAAAATTTCTTTTTCTTATTGTTCGAACTAAACTTTCCTTTAGTATGATTTTTCGCCACTAAAGCCTGATCTTCATTTTTCACTGTAACACTACTAATTGGATCATATGCCTGCAATAATCTCGATGTCAATTCATCCACTGTATAATCTTTACCCGAACCATCTAATGCCAATTTAAACGCACTATATTCTTGTGGCAGACCATTTAAAATAAACGTACACTCTACATTGTCCGGAATTTCCATGCCACAGTCTTTCACTCTTTGCCATTGACTGAGATGTGCATGAACATATGTTTCAACTGAATTGAAATCCGACAATTTGAGGTTAGTCAACCTTGATAACGCATCACCACTGAATTGTGAACTTTTGCTTTCAAATGTTTTAGCTAATTTATCCCATGCCAATTTTGCCGTAGTACAGTCATCAATTATCTGCATATGTCGTGGTTCCAACAACAAAAATAATTCGCCAATGGCTTTTTCATTTTTTTCTAAGTCTGTTGGAGCTGTTGTCAACGTAAATTGACCCCACAAACCACGTGCTCGAAGGTATGCACTCGCAGTTCTTTTCCACGACTCATAATTTTCGCGACCCTTCAATTTTTCAAACGTATGCACGACACCCGCACTGTTATTTAAACTCATTTTGCAATAAAAATATGTCCACCAAAAATCAACAAAAATTGTTATCTAAATCAATATTCTTTTTTAAATAATCACATTTATTTTAACCTGATTTTACCTTGACACATTTGTTCGCAAAAATCACATAACACACGTGTTTTACTTTACAGAATATTGTTTATATCACTGCACAAACATGAAAAATTTAATCTTTCCTTATCGGCACACAAATCAACCATCGGATTTTAATTTTTATATTAAAATGATCTTACGATTTTCCAATATGGAAAACAGTTTTTATTTCCTAAGAAAACTAATTTTTTCTATTAAAAAACTAAACTTTAACCTTTTAATTCACATACGTGCTCTGGGCCCATAACCTATTGGGTTTTATGGAACGTGAATAAAAATACGTGTGTATTATACAAAGGTAAAAACCGAACAGAAAATATATTTGAAGCCTGTTAATACCAATTACAATGTTTGACATTCTTAAAACTAAAACGTGCGACATCTATTACAATAATTGTTAAGTTATATTTCTTTTGTCCTTAAACAATTCAATATATTTCAATTAGATTTAGTTTAAATTTTTATTTTACCCCACAATGTAATATCCAAGTTCTTTTGTGAACTGGATTTTGTGTTGCCGTGATGGCTGTTTTAATATTCTTTTTATATACAATTCTGGTAGTTTTTCTGTGATTGTAACAAAACACCTGGAAAAACACAAGTATTATAAATGAATATTTTATTTGGATTTAGATTAAATTATTATTATTCGGCTTGAAAACTTACTAATGTAAACACACATTTTAGAATGTGTTATATGTTTCCCCGAATGGTACATTGGGTTTAATGCATATAGGGTTAGACAGAAAAGGCAATTGTCATCTCTCTTAATTAACCGCTCGAATTGTTAACACTTATTTTAATAAAGTTAAATTAATTAAAATATAAACGTATTTATTTTAATAATACAACCAACCACAACATGGTGTCAAGTGTGGTAAATTGAAATAAAGCATATTCAATTTAATACCTATTTCGTATTGTTAAATTCGTAGCAATTACAAGTAGATTTATTTACATCCAGTAAGTGAGGTTATAATTATTTAAACTCAGAAATAAATATTTTTCTAAAATGGATGAAAACATGATGCAATTTATTAAACAACAAACAGAAACTATGCAAGAAATGGCACGTCAATTAAAAATTATGACGGCAAAAGATGCAAGATCACTTGTTGAGGTTAAATCTCCAACTAACATTCCTTGGCCATCTCCATTGAATGTAGAATCGGGTGATATTCGAGAAAATTTCGAAATGTTTAAGTCAAACTGGACTGATTATTGTATAGCAACTGGAATAAATATTTGGCCAGCAAATCAGAACAGGCAGAAGGCAAGCACCATGCTTTCAGCGATTGGAGTCCAAGCAAAAGCTAAGTATATGAATTTTGGACTGACGGACGCCGAAAAAGAATCGGATACTATTGCTCTAGATGCAATTGAGAAATATTTAATTGCAAATTCAAATGTCATTTATGACAGATATATTTTTAATACAGCTAATCAAATGGAAAATGAAAATTTCGATATATATTTGATTAGACTAAAGCGTCTTTTAAAATTATGTAATTATCCTGCAAATATGTCAGAAGAATTACTAAGAGATCGCATTGTTGTGGGCATTCGAAATCAATCAGTGAAAAAGAAGCTAATGGAAAAGAATGATTTAACTCTTCAACAATCAATCGATACTTGTAAGATAAGTGAAGTAACTCAAAGTCGAATCAATAATATGATTGAAAATACATCACCTAGTGAAGCTTCAGTGAGCAAAATTCAAAAATACAAATCGAAGGCACTACAAACTAAATCACTTCAGAAATGTCGTTTTTGCGGTAATAAACATAAATTTGAAAAAGATTTGTGTCCAGCCATAAATCACGTGTGCAAAACATGTAATTACAAACATCATTACGAATCATGTTGTCGTTATAAAAATAAAGCAGCTAAAAAGTCATCTTCTACTGACTATACGAATCAAATACCAAAGAAAGTCAACCAAATTGATTACAATAAATTCGAAAACAGTGATGATGATGAAGACAAGTTTCAAGTATGCAAAATTAATTCTAATGGTGAAAATAAAGTGACAGCAACACTTTGTTTAAAATTTAATAAGATATGGCAAAATATTGAATGTATGCTAGATACAGGATCGAATGCATCTCTCATAGGCTGGAATCAATATATTCAGCTGATGAACGATCCAAACCGAAAGCTACTTCCATCAAGACAAGCTCTCATCGATTGTAATCAAAATCCTATACCATCAGTTGGTGAAGTGCACATTCCTTGTAAAATTGACAATAAAAAATATACTTTGGTGTTTCAAATTATAAAACGAAATCATCAACCACTATTATCGTCAAATGCATGTTCCGTGCTAAAGCTGATAACATACAGTTCGGAGGTCAACAATTATCCAATTCCTTCAAATGAGAACATTGTTAAAACCATTGAAAGCAAAAATAAGGAAACAACTGAAACAAATTTTATAATAAGAGGAAATGCTGCACAAATAGTTCAAAAATATTCCGACATTTTTGAAGGTTACGGCACAATCCCTGGAGAAGTGGAACTGGAAATTGATGAAAATGTCGTACCAGTTATCCAAAACGCTCGACGAATCCCAGTGGCATACCGTAATCAATTGAAGGATGAACTAGAACGACTGGTTTCTCAAAATATAATTGAGAAAATGGAGCAACATACTGATTGGGTGAGTAACATACTGATAGTTAAACGAAACCATTCTTTTCGCATATGTTTAGATCCGATTCCGCTGAATAAGGCTTTAAAACGTCCCAACTATCAATTTACAACCATTGATGAAGTGCTACCAGAACTTGGAAGAGCGAAAGTATTTTCAACCTGTGACGCTAAAAAAGGGTTTTGGCAAGTAAAACTTACCGAATCCAGCAGCAAACTAACATGCTTTTGGACACCCTTTGGAAGATACAAATGGTTACGTATGCCATTTGGTATATCATCAGCACCGGAAATTTTCCAAATGAAAATGTATCAAATTATTCAAGATCTTCCTGGTGTAGAGGTCCTAGCAGACGATTTATTAATATTTGGTCGTGGTGATACAATCGAAGAAGCAATAATTGACCATGACAGAAATCTGGAGAAGTTATTTATTCGTCTTCGAGAAAATAATGTCAAACTGAATAAGGCAAAATTAATTCTCTGTCGAAACTCAGTAAAATTTTTTGGTCATGTACTATCAAATAATGGTTTGCAAGCGGATGAATCAAAAATTGCCGCGATTAAAGATATGAAATCACCTACAGACAAAGCAGAATTGCAAAGGTTTATAGGTATGGTTACCTATTTGTCAAGATATATTAAGGGTTTAAGTACTGAGTTCACATCATTGCGAGAACTTATACGAGATAAAACACCCTGGAAATGGACAGAAACTGAGGAGGCAGAATATCATAAAATTAAATCAATGGTATCAGATATCAAATCTCTAGGCTATTTTGACAACAAAAATCCATCATAATAGAATGCGATTCTAGCAGTATTGGATTAGGAGCAGCAATGATCCAAAATGATAAAGTAATATGTTATGCATCCAGAACATTATCTGCTACTGAAAGAAACTATGCGCAGATTGAAAAGGAGCTTTTAGCCATTGTTTTCGCATGCAAACGCTTTGATCAAATGATTGTGGGTCATACATGTGTTGTGAGGACAGATCATAAGCCGCTAATCAATATATTCAATAAAACACTTTTAAAATCTCCTAAAAGACTACAACTTATGAGAATGATTTTACAACGATATTCACTTCAACTTGAGTTCATTGAAGGTAAAAATAACATCATCGCTGACACTTTATCAGGAGCGAATTATGGTAAAGATACATCTAAAAATAAAAAAGAAAGTATCAGTACACCAGCAAATGTTTGCCTAGTAGATAGAGTCGAAATTTCTCAAGCTGAATTGTCTGTTCGTAGAATTAAAGTAGTCGACAGTCTCAATATAACCGAAGAACGTATCAACCACATCCGGGAGGAAACCAGCAAAGATGCGTAAGTCTGAATAAATTAAAATCACTTATTCAAAATAACTGGCCGAAAAATATACGTGATCTTCCTGAAGACGTCAAAATATACCACAAATACAAAAATGAACTTTCCACGGAGAATGGATTGATATTAAAAAATGACAAGGTCGTAATTCCAAAAAATTTGCGTAAATTGATGATTGAAAAAGTTCATATCAGTCACAATGGCATCGAATCTACAACCAGTCTGGCAAAACAAAATATATTCTGGCCTGGTATGACAGCTGAAATAAAGGATAAGGTCAGCAATTGCTACTTATGTGCAAAATATTCTGAGTCGCAATGTAATCTTCCGATGCAAACGCATGAAATTCCGAAATATCCATATCAGATTGTTTCAATGGATGTATTCTTTCAAGATATAATCAAAAATCTGAAAAATTTTTGGTAACCGTCGACCATTACTCCGATTTTTTTGAAATTGACATATTAAAAGATTTAACACCAAAATCAACCATTGAAATATGTAAAAGAAATTTTGGTCGCCACGGAATACCGGAAAAAGTCATTACCGATTGTGGAACAAATTTTTTGTCAAGAGAGTTCAATCGATTTGCAAACAACTGGGAATTTGATTGTGTTTCATCTAGTCCACATCATCAACAGTCAAACGGTAAATCTGAATCCGCAGTAAAAATTGCGAAACGTTTAATAAAAAAATCTAATGAAACTGGTATAGATTTCTGGTATGTTTTATTACACTGGAGAAATGTATCTAACAAAATAGGATCAAGTCCAGTGCAACGTTTATTTTCCAGAAGAGCTCGCACTGGTATTCCAACATTAATGAAAAATTTACTACCAGATGTAATTCCAAATGTGCCATCTAAAATTGAAAAACAGCGACGAATCAATAAATATCACTATGATAAGCGTACAAAAATTTTACCAAATCTGGAAGTGGGACAGCCAGTAGTCGTACAACTACATCCAGCAAGAGACAAATTGTGGTCGAAAGGTATTGTCCAAGAAAAATTGTCTGATACTTATCGCCGTGATCGAATACATATAAAACCACATGGTTTTAACGAAGAACAAAATATTTTATATTCAAGTGTGACTCAAACACCAACACAATCAACATCACAAAGAAGTTTAATTGAACCATGTATTGACAACGTTCCGAATGATTCAACTGACGAATCAATTATTGCAACATCAAGCCCAACTGTGAATTCAAATGAGAACATTCTTCAATCTAATAATGTTCATCAACCAAATACTTCTATAAATTCATCAGATGTATCTCATGAAGAAGAACCGTCAACAAGTCGACCTAGAAGAGAAGTCAAACAACCAATTAAATTTAAAGACTATGTCTTAGAATAAATAATAGACAATGTACCATTAAAAGAATTGTTTTGAATTTTTTAATTTTTAGAATGTTATGTCGAATTCTTTTTGTCCAGAGTGAAAAAGTGATTTTTTTTTCATAAAAAGAACATGCAAAAATATGATCCAGTTTTGTAGTTGTATTTGTGAAATGTCATTGAATATTTTTGTAATTAATTGTATTTAATTAATTAGTTTATTATTAATTTTTAATTTAAAACACGATTTAAACAATATTTTATTTAAAAAGTTACTATTTCACTATTAAAAAAAATAATAAGTAAATGGCGTTTTGTTTGTTTACTAATTTTGACAGATTTTTTAAATGTATTTGTATTCTTTATTGTATTTTATGCTTGCTCTAGCTAAAAATCTAGATTCAAATAAAAGTTTTTAGGGCAAAAAAAAATCACTTTTTTTTGTCAAATAGAATACGTTATGTCAAAAAAACTTGATCTAGATCAAAAATGGGCGTGTTTAGAGCAATTTTTTTGGCAAAAAGAATTCGACATTAGTATAAATTTTGTTTACATAAAGTTTCGTTTGAATTCTTGTATCCTTAGATTTAAAAAAAAATTAGCTTAAAAAAAGGGAAGATGTTATATGTTTCCCCGAATGGTACATTGGGTTTAATGCATATAGGGTTAGACAGAAAAGGCAATTGTCATCTCTCTTAATTAACCGCTCGAATTGTTAACACTTATTTTAATAAAGTTAAATTAATTAAAATATAAACGTATTTATTTTAATAATACAACCAACCTGTAGAATTTCCACTGTTTACTTGTCTTGTTTTGTAAAAATATTAGGTTATTTATAATTAGCTTTTCATTTATTAAACAATCAATATTCATAAACAATATTTTTATTTATTTCAATTTAAATTTGTTTGATTTGTAACTCAACAATGTTTTTACATTTCATTTATTTTTAATGACATAACAAAAACATATGTGCGCAGACGCAAGAAAAAGACGAATAAAAAATTACTTAAGCTAGGTTTACACTCAAGAGAAAATAATTAATTCTAACACTCCTCCTTAATTATTTTACTTCTTAAAATTTCATAATTTCTGCGCAACAAGGGCTTTGTTAAGATATCAGCAAGCTGGTCCTCACTCCTGACATGAGCTGGCATTATAGTAGAACCTATATGCTGCTGAATGAACTTTCTAGATATTTCAATATGTTTCTTTCCTTTGGTGATTTTTCCTTCATGGGTGTTATTCAGTATATGAATAGCGGACTGATTATCAATATAATGTATTGTTGGTTGATTTGTATCGAGATGGTTCAATTCACTAGCAATTCTTCGAATCCAACAAGTATCATCAATAGCTGATATTGCTGCTCGATATTCAGCTTCTGCAGTCGAGTTTGATACAGTGTTTTGTTTTTGAGTGAACCAAACAATAGGACCTCCACGTAACAATAAAACCCCACTTGTAGAATGTCCGGTTTCTGAATCACCACCATAATCAGAATCACTGTACACAGACATTTCTTTATCTCCATTAAAAAATATTCCAAACTTCGTAGTCCCCTTAACGTACTGAAAAATGCGTTTAATCATTTTCCAATGACTGTTCATAGGTTTGTTGTTAAACCGACTGAGGTAGTTTACTGAAAAACTAATATCAGGACGAGATATAGTAGCTAAATAGAGCAAACTACCAACAACTTCTCTATATGGCTTTGATTTATCCAAGAAACTATCATTTACAAAATTTTCCTGATCTGTAACCATTCCTCTTTTAATAGGTGTATGAACAGGATTCACGTCTTCAAATTTAAATCGTTCCACAATCCTTTCAGCATATTTGAACTGATTTATAAAACTTCCATCTTGTGATAATTTGATTTGCATTCCAAGATATGAGAAGCAGTTTTCTTTTCCATTATCGTATGTAATTTCAAATTTTTGGTCTAACTTCCTTAAGACTTCAAGCATTTCATGTTTGTCTTTTCCGACCATAAGACCATCATCGACATGTAGGACTATTATTATATTTCTATTCTTGTTATAATAAACGCATGGATCATCATCCGTAGACTGAAACAGCAGACAATTCAAAAAATTCGTAAATTTCTCATACCAAATCTTCGGTGCTTGCTTTAAACCGTATTTTAATTCACATACACGACCAGACTTATCATTAAAACCTTCTGGTTGATACATAAAAATTTGTGCATTTAATTTACCATGCAGAAAGGCTGTTTTAACATCAAATGTCACTATATTCATACCTTCAGATGCAGCTATACTTAAGATCAATCTGATTGACATGTGACGAGCAACGGGACTGAAAACATTGAAATAATCTATACCTTCCTTCTGCTCAAATCCTCTGATGACAAGTCTTGCCTTGTGTTTTCCGTCGTCCTTTTTGCGTAATACCCAGCGGCAAGTTAGAGGCTTAATATTCTTTGGTTTTTCAGTTAAAATCCAGGTCTTCATCTTTATTAATGATTCAAATTCTTCTGACATAGCTTGCTTCCAGTTTTCATCCTTAAAGGCTTCAGCAAAAGAGATATCATTTGCTTCACCGATTATATCAGTCTCAAGATCTTGCATCATTAAAGCTGAATCAGTAATATAGTCATTCAATTTGGCTGGTGCTTTAATTTCTTAAATTTCTTCTTATTGGGACTTCGACTTGACTGTCAGAGCTATCAGACTGATTTTCATTTTCCAAACTTTCAGAAAAAATTTCATCTTCAGACTCTTCATTTTCAACACTTTTATATGCAGAACTTGTATCTGATTCTTCGTTTTCAGGTGTTTCAATATTGTTTTCAGACGACAACATTTCCAATTCAGCAAAACTTTCAGTTTCAACGTTATCATCAAATATCACATTACTTGAACTTACGACATCATTAATTTCATTTATGAAAACCCTGAAACTTGGAGAATCTATATCGTAGCCAACGAATATGCCTTTTACTGACTTTTTCTCTGTCTTACTTCTTTTACTCTTTTCTATCAAAACATAGCAGTCACATCCAAAAGATTTTAGTTTACTGACATCTATTTTTCTTCCAAACCATAAATCAGCTGGACTTTTACCTTTTACTGTACTAGTGCCAGTATGATTAATTGTGAACACTACGTAGTTAACAGCTTCGCCCCACAGATTTTCATCCAGATTTCGAGCATGTAAGACGGACCTTGCAGCCTCAACTACAGTCCTCATTTCTCGTTCAATGCGTCCGTTCTGCTGTGGTGTATAAGCACTAGACTTGCTATGGAAAACACCGAGACCCTCCAGAATTTATTGTGTGTCACGATTTTTTATTTCAGTGCCATTGTCTGATCGTAATGCCTTGACTCTTCTGTCAAATTGGTTTTCCACTAACCTCAAAAATACTTCCAACTTAGTAGCAGTTTCACCTTTAGTTTTTAAAAAATATACAGTCCTAAAATGCGTATAATCGTCCTTGAAAAGCAAAAAATATTTTGCTCCGCCTAAAGAGTAGATGTTCATTTCACATAGATCGACATGTACTAAATCTAATTGCCTTGTCGATATCTTTGGATTTGTAGGATGTGACACTTTATGTTGTTTGCCATAGGTACATCTATTTAATTCCATTTCTGATTAAAACATCTCGTACATGTGCAACATTTTGATGTGCAAGTTTTTCATGCCATTTTCTTAGTGAAATATTTACAAGACATTTTTCAAACTCCTGACGAAATTGCATTTTGAATAGTTTACCTTCTCTTACAGCTATTGCACCAATATTACCATTGCAATCTTTAAAAATTGATTTATCTGCATCGGCTGACTGTCTGTATCCTTTATCTAATACAGAACTTACTGAAAAAAGATTAAATGGCATCTTTGGAGTGTACAATACATCTTTCAAAATTATTTTTCGCCAAGCCTCATCATCAAATGCTTCAAGTTCGATGTCACCTATTCCAATACCTTCCAGTTCTGTAGCATCTCCAATAATAACCATGGACGGTTGTTCGAGAGTGACATAATTTTTGAACCACTCCTTATGTGAACTCATATGTTGAGTGCAGCACAGTCTTGATACCAACAGTCTTCAAAATCATTATTGATGGAACTTATAGATGATAAACTGACTGTTATAAGAGCGCGTCTGTAGCTAGTATCTTTGTTACTATTTTTACCTGACTTATCTTGATGACTATTATCTTCATTTGGACAATCTTTTGCAAAATGTCCCTTACATTTGCACTTATTACAGCCATACGTATTCTTGCAATACTCCAAATATTTTGCAGACAGCTTGCCATGACATTGAGATTTAATATGCCCAATTTTTCCACATTTAAAACATTCTATGGAACTACTTTTCACAGTTGACTTATCTGGTTTGCCCTTTCTTTTTAATATAAAAGCATTTTGAGACGTGGATTTGCTCGTTGACTGACCTTCAATCAGCCTATCCTCTTCTAACCTCAGACGATCAAACAAGTTTCCAAGATTTTTGTCTACTCCACTAACATTATCCCAGGCAGTTCGAAAATGATGAAGTTTTGATGGTAGTATCCATAAAATTCTTTGCATGATCCAGGTTTCTTTCACTTCTTCACCTTCAGCAGACAAACTATCAGCCAATTGTTGAATCTGCATGCAATTTTCTATAACAGATTTATTTTCATTATATTTATAACCAAAAAATTGTCTTTGTAATCCTTCGATTGACACATCTGACCTTTTACCATACAACGTGTCTAGCTTACATAACATACTATAAGCAGACGTACACTTTGAAATTTGTAATGAAGCGCTTTCTCACTGGCGAACCAATGAGAATGACATAGCAGGAAGCGTACCTAGCGAGATTTATTTTCTTGCCCCAAGCTAGCTTCAGCCCATGGGAACGATTAAGAAACCCTGCTACTTCAGCACAAATACAGAAATGTACGCTATTAACGAAAATATATCAGAAATGGAAACAAATACAAGTGGAAAAATGGAGACTCTGGCGACCCCATTTGCGAAAGACCCACGATCAACACATCCAACCCCCCCGTTCACTCACATACGCCCACACACACATTCACACCCCTAAATCATAAGAATAATAAAAAAAAGGAAAAAAAAAACATTCAAATAGACTCACCCATGGTTATATCCTCCTAGCCTGAAAAATCCGGCTGGTTTCAGCTCTCCATCAGCACCGCATATACGTTGATCAAAAATAAGATGTCACAATTGATAAGAAGAACCGATGAATCAATTCGTAATCAACAGCGTTGAATAAATTTGCATTTAAAATCGTTGAATAAGTTGGTCATCAAAAGCGTTGAATGATTTTGTAAGCAATATCGTTGAACCAATTCGTAATCAAAAGCGTTGAATGATTTTGTAAGCAATATCGATGAACCAATTTGTAATCAAAAGCGTTGGAGGCGTTTGCAATCAAAATCGTTGAATAAATTTATAATCAAAATCGGTGAATAAAGTTGTAATCAAATGCGTTGAATAGATTTGTAGTAAAAAGCGTTGACTAAATTTGTAGTCAAAAGCGTTGACTAAATGTATAATCAAAGGCGTTGAATATAAGTACCATCAAAATCGTTGAACAAGGTTATAATCAAAGGCGTTGAATAAATTTGTATTTAAAATCGTTGAATCAGTTTGTAATCAAATGCGTTGAATACAATTGCAATCAAAGTCGTGGAATAATTTTATAATCAAAATTGTTGAATAAGTTCGTAGTCAATTGCGTTGACAAAATTCCTAATCAAATGCGTTGAATATAATTACAATCAAAATCGTTGAGCAATTTTGTAATCAAATTCGTTGAATAAATTCGTAGTCAAAAGCGTTGACCAAATTTATAATCAAATGCGCTGAATACCATTACAATCAAAATCGTTGAACAAGTTTATAATCCAAGGCGTTGAATAAATTTATAATTAAAAGCGTTGAATAAATTTGCAATTGAAATCGGTGAATAAGGTTATAATCAAGATCGTTGACCAAATGTGTAGTCAAATGCGTTGACTAAATTTGCAATCAAAAGCGCTGACTGAGTTGGTAATCAAAATCGTGAACAAATTTGCAATCGAAGTCGTTGGATGAATCGTTGAATAAATTTGTAACCACAATCGTGGAATAATTTTAAAGTCCACACCGTTGAATAAATTTGTAGAACAATGCGTTGACTGGTGCGAGGAATACAATTGCAATCAAAATCGGTGAACAATTTTATAATCCAAATCGTTGAATAAACTATAATTACATTTGAAATATGTTGAGAACCAATACTCAGCAGTGGTTGATACCAATAATCGTCGAATAAATTACAATTACCGTTGAAATATGTTGAAAGCAAATTTTGATATGGTAACGTGAATATCGGGTATAACTTGGTTATACAACTTTGACAAAGAAGATATAAGTTTGATGAAAATATGTTATATAACTTCGATATGGTAACATGAATATGGTGTAAAACTTTGTTGTAAAACTTCGACAAAGTTGATATAAGTTGGATGAAAATATGTGCTAAAAGTTTGACACAGATGGTCCAATATTGTATAAAACTTCGTGTAATAGTTGACTATGATGAAATTAATATTGTATCCAACTACGTGGTATAAACTTTGAGATGTTAACGTCCAGATTGTATACACCTACGTTGTGATAGTTGACAATGATGACATTAATATTGTATACAAATACGTGGTAAAAGTCACCACAGATGTCACAAATATTATGCGAAAAATGCGTGGTAAAAGATAACAATTTTGATACAAAATCTATACCTCGATATGCCGACCAGGTTAAAAAATAGGATGCACCGACTGTACGTGAACAAGCGAATTTTCTTTTCTTATGTATCTTTATTAATATTCCTCAACTGTGTAATCAAGATTGAACTAACATTTATCATATATCTACATTAAATAAATAATTTTAAAGAGAATGTATTTTGGTTCTTATTTTTTTCTTTTGTACGAACACAAAACTATAGTTAACAATTTCAACTTAAAATTTTTGGCATTTTTGTATCACATTCCTTAATTTATCTTTTAAATAGCGTTGAACTGACATTCACCGTAAATAAACTAAACAAATAGGTAAAAAAAAATAACAGTACCATTTTGGTTTATTGTACACGTACACATAAATTTTTCTATTTATACTATTTCTGATTAACTAATTGACTAGCCGAATATCACGGAATTGACAAAAAAAAACAGTTTATCAATGGACAAAACACTAGAATGTATTTTGGTTTTGGTTTTCTTTTATACGAACACAAAACTATAGTTCACAATTTCAACTTAAAAATTTTGGCATTTTGTTTTATCACATTCCTTAATATTTTTTTTTTAAATAGCATTGAGCTGACATTCACCGTAAATAAATTAAATAAAAATAACAGTACCTTTTTGGTTTATTTTACACGTACACATAAATTTTTCTATTTATACGAATTCTGAGTAACTAATTAACTAGCCGAATATCACGGCATTGACAAAAAAAACAGTTTATCAAATGGACACAGCACTTGATTAAATTTTTTATTATTTAAGTAGGTTAAGCGAAAATGCACTTACGAATATGGTGGACTTGTATCACAAAAATTTAGCGGGATCATGTCCCGTCCGCTCATTTTTAACCAGCAACTTAATCCTCCAAACAAAAATCTAGATCGACATCTCAATGTTCTCCACAGGATTCCAATTATCTTTCCTTTGCAGTCCACTACAATGGTTTTAGTTTTTAACTTGAATTCCTATTTTTATTTAATTTTAAATTCTCGTGGGATCCGGAAAATAAGCACACACATCTATTTCACGGAGATGTCAAAAAAAACAAACAACAATATGAATCCAATCGGAAACAAATGTAACAGAATTAAGAAATTGAAAAGACTACAGTCGATCCATATATACCAAAAAAAATTCCTTTTCGAAAATCGAAAACCTCGAATATAGGGTTTCAGATGTAAAACAATTAATTCAAATTAAGTGTTAGGAAATTTTTTATAGTTCTACAAAACCGTTTGGTCTTTCAAAATATTGCGCAATAACAATTTTACGATACAACTTATTTCCGATATATTAATAACACTTATCACTGCATCCAGAATGAATCAATTGCAAGCTCAATCGACGTTACGGCGTTCAGGCATCACAGAACTACAAAAGTCGTACAGTGAAGTTCGGTTTCATATCGGAAAGATTGTTTGAAGTAAATTTTCTTTTTCTCATGCAAAGAAAAAAAAGATTGAATGTATAACAAAGCAAGATGATACTTCTTTGCATGTTAATGACTGTAAAAAAAATAAACGCACCGCTGTTGTAAGGTTTTGAAAACTTCGTTGTGTAAGTTACGTTTGATGTTTAGAGAATTCAAATTGAAGTAATAGAGTGAACCAAAGCGGATGGAAACATAGTATGAGTTAACTTCAGCGAATTGCAAAACCAAATAGCAATGCCTATAGAGACAAAATTTAAGGAAAATTTTTACATTCATACAATTTTCGATCAAGATGAAAGTTTACTATAGGTAATGACAACTTTTAATTAATTACAATTTAAAATCAATTAGCGCAAGGAGTTCAATTCTCTTCAAACATGTCCGTCCAGCTAATGAAAATTTAGTTAAATTTTAAGAAAAATAAGAAAACGATGAGTTACGGGGACTAAAAGAAAAATGACTATTGATGATGAATGGTTGGGAAACCATTACGAGCGGTACCGGTTAATAATAGAAATGACACTTAATGAAACTACGACTATGATATACTATGTTCAGACTATCCATTACAAATTTTCATTGCGATAGAACTGTTGCAATTTAGACCAATGAGAGTTTGAGCTTCCAGATCTTTTGTTGACCAAACTGATACATTTGTACTATTTTCATTCCCATCAGGCTTTACTTGAACACCAGTAGCAACATCAAAAATCTTTTTACTCTTTAGTGTTAGATTCAATTTAAACCGCCATGACTCGTAATTTACATTGCCTTGTGCATCTTCTGTTAAGCATTCTAATTGAGATCTTACAGTTTCCATTTTGACTTATTTGTTGAGTTCAGACCTTTCTTACTGACTTACAGACCTTTCTTACTGACTTAAAGACTTTTCTTACTGACAGGATGCTTTCTTACTGACTGGATACAGACTTGTATATTGACGGACTTAACCTCAAATTTTTTTACAAGGGCACATGCCTGGGCCCATAACCTGTAGAATTTCTACTGTTTACTTGTCTTGTTTTGTAAAAATATTAGGTTATTTATAATTAGCTTTTCATTTATTAAACAATCAATATTCATAAACAATATTTTTATTTATTTCAATTTAAATTTGTTTGATTTGTAACTCAACAATGTTTTTACATTTCATTTATTTTTAATGACATAACAAAAACGTATGTGCGCAGACGCAAGAAAAAGACGAATAAAAAATTACTTAAGCTAGGTTTCCACTCAAGAGAAAATAATTAATTCTAACACAACCACAACAGAATGTATACAAAAATGAACTAAATGTCAAAATTTATATTGGAGTACTAGTTCTGATTCTTACCACCAGAAGTTTCCTCCAATCGTCAATTAACATTTTATATTGGAGTACTAGTTACAAAACCTGCCACCAGCAGCGCGATTTTTTAGATTCCAATCGTCAATACATATAAGTCGCGTTTTACCTCCGAACTGGCTGTCCAGGACAGAGAAAAATATTGGTAAAATACAGGGAAATTTTTAGAACTAAAATGTAGCTAACTTCAAGTGAATATTTTGACAATCGCCATTAATGTTTGTTTACGCTTGTGTTATATTTGTTTATTTCATGAAGAGCCATATATTTTATATTTAAACGACGAGATTCGAACTAAAAAAAAAGTTAAATTAAAGATTAAATTTAATTTTTTGTTTTGTACGTATATACGTATGTACGTATATGTAATGTTTTTGACATCTAAAAATAAACATACATGAAGATAGTGTTAATTTAAAAAATAGTACTAAAAATGTCCCATTGTTTATTTCCCTCACCTGTTCTGAACTGCTCTCGATAAAACCAAAACCCCCGGTATAGAAGCCATCTACATTTTTTAGCACAATAAAAATCGTGAACTTGTAGCGCCATTTTGAAATTAAAACTCAATATAAAAAAAATTCAAAAAATCGCCATAACGCTCATAACGCCATCTGGAAAAATAAAACTCCATATAAAAAAAATTCAAAAATATTTAATCAAAAACACTAATTCAATTTTTTGCATATGGCAATGTTCATTGTTTATTGCAAATGGCGTGAAATGGTATGGCTATGATATGTCGGGGGTTTTGATAAAACACAAGATTTGTTGCGAACTGGTAAAAATAAATTTAATTTGTCAATTTATTTTAAAGAGATTAATTAAAATGGATGGATAAACGATAAATATTTAATATTTATGCAATCAAAATTGAAATAATTTTAATTTGAACGAAAAAATATAAATAAAACAATCGCTGTCCCGTACAGTTGTCGGAAGAAAAAACGCGACTATAGTTACAATTATTAAATATTCGGCTCGAAATATGTACATGTGAAATTATTTTATAGTTTTTAGTCATATATTTTAATTTTTCAATGAATGTTTTGTTTGATAATCATTAATTTTTTGTTCACTGTGGACCTACATTATATTTCTTTTATTCACAACTGCTGTAGAATATATGCATTCCTTGTGTGTGTCTTTATTAGATTTTATTTTATTACATTTTAGTGACATTATTGTGAATATATCGTATAAAACACAATAATTAATCATTCAAAATTGAACAATTCATAGTTATATAAAAATTGTCGTTAACAAAACGTTAATTTTTTAAATTTTCTTTAGTATGTCAAAAAAATTTACGAAAAAATGCATATTTTTTTTCTATGTAAATCGGAAAAAAAAATTGATTTTTTTGCGTCAATTGAACATAATTTTTGAATTATATCCATACAAGGAAGAATAATTACGTGTGGCTACACGAATATTTATTGAAGTATGTAATTTGTATATCTGGGGTGCGTTTCGAAATTAACTATGGTTAACCTCGGTTAACTTTACTCCACCAAATGTCGTTCCATAATTAACCGCAAAATAAAAAATTTACTGGATGACAGATGTACTATCGTTCCAAAACTATAAAAATTAGTTGTCATAGTAAATTGTGACGTCACTACTTTAACTTTGTTACTCAAGTCTAGAGTAGAGTTTGTTGAGGTTCTAATGTCAAAACATATAAATATTTAAAACGACATGTCAACCGATTTATAAAACACAATATAATTTTTTATAATAAAAGAAAATTTTAATTGTTGTGGAAAAAAAAGTTAGAAATTATATTGTTTTGTGAATATATCGTACATTTAATTATTATTTATTAAGTATTTAATAATTTTTGGTGAAATGTGTTATTTTTATTATTTTTATTTGATACTTAAGACTGAAAAATAAATTATAGAAATAAAAAACATACACTACATTTTTAGTTTTATTTATCGTAATTAGAATATTAGTTTTTATTAATTTTGAATTTTTAGTGGTCGTTTACAATTTAACTTTGACAGCTTTACTATGGTAATTTGAATTTAATATTTGACGTCACTATTTTGACTATGACATTAGTGACATTGTTACCTTATGGTTAACCGTGGTTAATTTCGTGCGTTCTTCATCCATGACATTTGACATATATTGTTATGTATTTTAAAATAAAATGATAGCTTTTATCCAAAAATGTAATTTCTCTTAATCCATCGTTGTCAAACCATATTTCAAACGTAATCACAGCCGAGTATAAGGTGTTCTTAAAGTAATTCAATATGATTAAAATTTGTGTTTTATGGACAATTAAAAATATTTATATATGAAAATATAAGGAAATATTTTATCCAAACATATTAGGCTTTTAAATTTATATGTATCATTTATTATTTCTTTTATTTGTTTTGAAAATATAAATATGCAAATTGTAAACGGTACCACCCAGCTAAAATGCAAACACTATCAAACTTCACCAATACTAAAATTAGATGCTTAACTCAAAATGTCTAGTTACTCTTCCTTAGATATTTATTCAAAGATTATATCAATTTTTTTATGAAAGATAACACTATTAGCTGATAGCAACTGACTTTTTGAAAAATTATTTGGTTTACTAATTAACTGCTAGAAAATTGTCAGATGATTTCATCTGCAAATTCAACCGGTTTAAAACCGATTATCACATTAATTGATTTTCATATTAAAATCATAACAATAATTATATTATATTAGGTATAAAATGATTAAATACATATTTTCAAGATTTCAATGTCAAAGTTTTACGTTTTCTTTACGTATTTTCGATTCACATTTTGTTTTTCAAATCTTAGCGCATTTTCTTCTTGTACAAGCTACAACAATTGCTCTATAATGTGTTGTTGCCATTTGACGTTTCGTTTGCTTTTACAGTATATAATTTATCTACAACTAATTTAGATATAATCGATTATATAATATAATATTAATACTAAATAACTACTGATTTTTTTAGAAATTGTTGTTTAAAAATTATTATTACTTCGTAAAGTTATTTGTATTTTCTTGCAGTTTTTGATCTTTTCGCCATCTACAGTCAAAAATAATAAATACTATCATCTGAAAAGTTGATGATAGCAACTGAATTTAATTTGTGTGTAATAGCACCATAACGTAATTTTTGACTTACATCAATTTTTTTAATGATTTTGAGTTAAAAGAATTTGACATTAGATTTTCCAAATGCTACTTAAAACGCATATCACGCTAATTGCGGATTTTTTACTTCTAATTAAAAAAAACATTTGATAGCGTCTTTTGTAATTGAATAAATATTGTTATTTTTTATGCTTTCTTTCTTTTCAGGCATATATATAGGACAAATAAATATTTCTTTTAATAATTGAATACTTCTTGTATTAATTTATTTTAATTCTGCTTTAGTTATACAAAAGATTTAAAGGCGCCTGTAACATTTATTTAGCGTATGGTTTTTGTTGTGACACATTAAAAACAAAAATAAAACTTAAAATAGATAGATTTTCATATGAAATCTACATAAAACAAAACATGAATAATACACATTAAATGAGCTTACAATCAATATGATTGCGCGTCTTTTAGTTAAAAATTAAAAAGTAAAATATTTGAACATTGGGCAGTATATTTGAACATTAGATATTTACATCGAGTGAGTTTATCCATGCTACTACATTGGGAGTTGCCAATTGGATGTCTGAGATGTCACCATTGTATCGTCGAAGTGGGCACACTGTTGCAATATGTTTTATGGTTTGTTGTGGAGCTCCGCAGTCACATTGAGGGGACTCTGAGATTCCCCACTTATAGAACGAATCAGCACAACGTCCATGATTCGTTCTTATTCGGTTTAGTGTGGTCCAGGTATGACGTTACGTGGCCTGTAACATAATAATACAATAGGTTATATTACAAGCCATATGGCATATTTCAGATAAGTTTTACAAAAATATATATATCCAAAAATATAATCATATCTTTATGTAAATATTCTATCACTTAACATTGCCTTTTATTCTTAATAAATTTAATATTTATTTTTACTCAACTATTAGTTTTAATTCTAACAGACTCTTATTTAAGAAAACATTTTTGACAAAAAGAAATAAGGTTATATGCATGGTATAACGAATATAAGGTATTCTTGACAACTAATCGAAAATTTTGGGTGACGTCATCCGGCGTAAATATAAAGAAACAAAAAATGTTTTAATTTGAAAATTAGAGAAAACATAATTTTTACGTTATGGTTTTCCTTATTTTTTTCATTAACAATTTGTTTATTAAGTTTTCTAACTCTAAAGAACATTTTACAGGGTAGGAAATTCGACATCCACGCCATGCTGCAGGGGTAATGCAGACAGAATTAGGTTGGTGTATCGGAGACAAGCAGAGAAAAACTGCTTAGTCTATTACGCTACATCACGGCGAATTGGCACCTTAAAACTTCTGATAACCTTAACATCATAACAGAACCATTAACGAAAATCTGGGTTGGGATGGGACGGGTTAATACTATCACTCCGAAAAAAAAGCTTTGTTAAATTTGATAGCCAAAAAAAGAATACCAGACACTAACAAAACAACAGAAGTTTTACCTGGACGTGAGAAAGAACCAAACTACCGAATCGCTCATGATGCTTTAATAAGCCTAGAAACAGAGGCTGAGAGGCATAGGATGGATATCATTTCTCTGCAAGAAATTAGACAGTCAATAATCGGAAAACAAAACTCGAATAGTAACTCTTTATGCAGTAGTGGTCATTCTTCTCGAAATGAATTTAGTACTGATTTCCTTGTTGGTGCACGCATACAAGAAGCCGTGTTGAAATTCATCCTGGTCAATGAGAGGATTTGCTACTGAGGGGTACGCGGTACATAAAACAATATTTCTCTTATTGCCTTGCATGCACCTACTGAAGGTAAGACCGTCAATATTTTCTACATAGCACTGGAGGAGGTTATGAAATCAACACCAACAATGATAATGGTGAGAGAATGACTGAGTTTGCATTATCAAATGATTTGAGAATTGCCAGTACTTTCTTTTCGCATCGATCGAGTCATAAGCAGACTTATGTTTTTAAACCGAATGGAAACTTTTGAAGTCAAATTGATCAAGTACTAGCAATAGCACGTTTCTTTTCGAGCGATTTAGAGTGCGTTCCTTTAGATGTCCAAATATTGGAAGTAACCACTTCCTTCTTAGAACATATAAGGTTTCACATTCAACGATCTTTTACTCATTAGAGTATTTAAAAGTTTGTCTTTTAAAGTCCATTCATTTTCAGTGAAGTGTAAGGAACAAACTATCTTATAATAAATACGAACATTTTCTTTTTCCACATGATTCTATCCACTACAAATTGATTTATTTTTCTGGAAATTAAAAAACATTATGTTTTGAGTATGATTTTTCACATTTGTTGAAAACTTTTGCAGGTTTTAACGTAGTTCGGCATTTAAATTTGTATATGTTTTAATAGTAAAACAAATACTAAAGTTCATTAATTAATTTCAATCATTTCATTAACTAATAAATTAACTTATAAATCATACTAAATATATTTTTAATTTGAAAACAATAGCTTTTCTCATTGATAATAACAACAAACGTATTATATAAAACTCCGAATGACGTCAATCAAAATCAAAATGGCATCGCTGTCACTCTAGTGAGAATACCTTATTTTCATTTTACCATGGGTTATATGTCTATGGTAATATATCTATGACATTAATATTATGGTAGACAAAAATTGCACTGCCACAAAGAGAAGTGACAGAACACAGAACTAATAATAATTTAAGTCGTTGCCACATGACAAAAATTTTTGCCGGATGGCTAGCAACGATTTTCTAATTTTTGATTAAACGAAAACTTGCTTTATTTAGATATTATGCCAAATGTATGGTAAATTAGAATATCTGTCGATTAAAATAAAAAAAACTTATTATTAAATTAATTTTAATTGATAATTCGTCCAAAAATAATTTTGCACGATTTCTACCGCCGATAGAAATAAAAAAATCGTTCATAAATCTCCACTGATTTATTGGAGAATTTTGAACGATTTTTGTAGAATTATGACCGATTTTTTTTTATCGTTCGGATTTAACCTCACATCGTGGTATTTTTCATTTTGAAAGTTTATGTTTTTGTGATTGTTTATAATTTACGTTGAGTTTGTTTTAAATTAAAGTTTTAGGAATCAAATTACATTCATAGTAAAAATTTTCATTTCAAATTCAATATAACAATTCATATTTTATTTTGCAAACTGTCAGTTTTAGTGTTGTTGTTGTTGTATATATCGCCGATAAATTTTTTGTTCATGTGGCACATTTCACTTAAAACTACCGAATTCGTTCGTTTATATTTTGCATGTGGCATGACTTTTATAGCTATTAAGCGGCAAACACAAAAACTAAAATGAACAGTGGATAATAAGTATATTAAGATACATTGTATATTAAGGGCAGAAAGTACTTCATTGCTGCTCGTGCATGAAAATTGCTGGTTGAGGCGCAGCCGAAACCAGAAATCATGCCAGAGCAGCAATGTTACTTTCTGCTCAAAGCATACATACTATTTTTTTAACGACTGCCGACAAATACGATTAAAGTTGTCAAGGAGGCATTTATTTGTTGTTTAAAAAACGTATCGGACGTCAAGTTAAAATTTTAAATTAATAAAATTAAAATTTATACACAGTTTATATCTATTTTAAAATAAAAATAATTTAAAATGAGCAGTAGTGATGAAAGTGATATAATTAGCACTTCACCTTATACAAAAGAAGCAGCCAACAATTTAACTTTAGATCTGTTGCCTGAAAAATCTAAAGTCCGGTATGAAAAAGCTTACCTATTATTTATATTTATCAATTGGTGTAAGAACAAAAAAATAGTAAAATGTAAATTCTGAAGATGTGTTTTTGGCATATTTTGGTGAACTATCGCAGACAAAAAAGTCTTCAACAATGTGGTCAAATTATTCAATGTTAAAATCAACATTCATCGTTTAAGAAAATTTGGATATTAGTAAATATAAAAGATATATGCCTTTTTTAAAAAAGAAGTCTTCGTGTTATTGAGCCAAAAAATCAAAAGTGTTTTGGAGAGAAGAAATTAAAAAGTTTTAATATTATTTCTTTGTCCATTATGTCTTTTGTTTTACTTGTGTTTTTACTTACCGCCTTTTTTTTTTTTTTAAGGCGTTCATGCTCCATGTAGGAGCGTTGCCAGGTTCATCAGCTTTGAATATTCACTACGGTCATTCGCAACAGCGACATAATTACCATGGCAGCCGATTTTTTTAAGGTCGTTTATTACGTCAGTCTCCCATTGTAGTCGTGGTCTACTTCGCGGTCGCCCACTCCCTGGGGTACTAACGTACATTTTTCTAATCATTCCAGACTGTGAATCGGCTCGTCGAACATGCCCAAACCAAGCAATCCTATTAGAACGGATACAACCTATTATACCAGGACCCTCAAGAAGGTCTCTGATCTTAAAGTTATACCGGGTTCTATACTCTCCATCGTCTGTCTTAAGTGGACCAAAAATGTAGCGTAGGATCTTAAGCTCAAATACAGATAAATGCGATTCGTCATTTTGTGTAAGGGTCCACGTTTGTGACCCATACATCATAACCGGTCTAATCAATGTCTTGTATAACTTGAGCTTGGTGTTAGTTGATACATACGGTGATCCAAGGAGAGGTTTAATTGAGTAGAAAGTTCGATTACCTGCAGCGATTACTTACCGCTTAAGAGCAGAAAAAATTAATAAATGCTCGCTAAACAGCAAAAGCCAACTAATAATAATAACTTAACTTAATAATATCCTTAACTCAACGAAAGTAGCGCGATTAGAGAAGGTTAATAAAAAACAAACACAAAACAAAAACGTAAAAATGGCGTCGCGAGTGTTTTGGAGTGAAGAGGAAAATAAAATTTTAATTGAAATTATTCAAGAAAAAACTAGTAAATGTAATAATAAAAAACATTAGTAAAATGTCCAATTTTTCCGTCGTAACCAAATCACTTTTTGTATTTTTCACTTAATGTTATCACTTAATGTATTTTAATACACAATTTTTGCTAACTCCATGAATTTTTATATTATCATGGAAACGATACGGATTAGTGCCACCATGTTTTTAACTCAACGAAACTCTTAATTCGAGTTAACTCTGTCATGGAAACGTAGTATATAATTTACCTGAATTAGATAAAATCCAATGCAGATTGTACAAATTTAAATGTCATTAGTTTTATTTCATATAAATAAATATAACGAGCCAACTTTTAAATCTGAGTCTTTCCTTAACCTAGTTTGATAGCTAAAATGAAATTGCCGTATGTCATTCAATCTAAAATTTGTTATTTTATAATAATTATTGCATTAAAAATCAATTGAGTTACTAGCTTTATTGATTATTTATTTTTAATTTATATACATATTTACAAATTTTTAGTGCATTTAAAATCGTTTATTAAAAATTTAAGTAGATAAAATAAAAATAGCCGTTAGACAAAACCTTCAATATGTACTAAAATAAATTATGGTTTTGATTTTCATTTTACAATGCATGCACAATGAAAATACTTTTACTCATGAGATCCAAGTTTGTATGAAAATATATTTAGAGAAAAAAAAATTTATTTTTCAAATACTTTTTCCTGAATGCAAAAGTTAAAAATTTCGTAACTATTTCCTCATGATTAATAGAGAATTGAGCTACCTACATTTTAAAGCATTGTATTTCTATTAAAAAAGAATAATAAAAAGTTGCTCAAATCTCATGAGGAAAAACCTTATACATTGTGCATGCACCGTTAGTTTTAGTATATTCAAAAATTTTAGAATGGCAGCTCTTAATCATATTTTAGAATCATATGTTCGAAACTTCAACTTTGTTTATTGAGAAATGTCAAAATCATTGTTTATTTTTTGGAAAATATGGTTTCTTTTTGACCATATTTCATAATTAAATTATTATGTGTTAAGTATTTTTTAAATTAGTACAATTATTGTACGACTGTACGTGAACAAGCGAATTTTCTTCTCTTATGTATCTTTATTAATATTCCTCAACTGTGTAATCAAGATTGAACTAACATTTATCATATATCTACATTAAATAAATAATTTTAAAGAGAATGTATTTTGGTTCTTATTTTTTTCTTTTGTACGAACACAAAACTATAGTTAACAATTTCAACTTAAAATTTTTGGCATTTTTGTATCACATTCCTTAATTTTTCTTTTAAATAGCGTTGAACTGACATTCACCGTAAATAAACTAAACAAATAGGTAAAAAAAAATAACAGTACCATTTTGGTTTATTGTACACGTACACATAAATTTTTCTATTTATACTATTTCTGATTAACTAATTGACTAGCCGAATATCACGGAATTGACAAAAAAAAACAGTTTATCAATGGACAAAACACTAGAATGTATTTTGGTTTTGGTTTTCTTTTATACGAACACAAAACTATAGTTCACAATTTCAACTTAAAAATTTTGGCATTTTGTTTTATCACATTCCTTATTATTTTTTTTTTTTAAATAGCATTGAGCTGACATTCACCGTAATTAAATTAAATAAAAATAACAGTACCTTTTTGGTTTATTTTACACGTACACATAAATCTTTCTATTTATACGAATTCTGAGTAACTAATTAACTAGCCGAATATCACGGCATTGACAAAAAAAACAGTTTATCAAATGGACACAGCACTTGATTAAATTTTTTATTATTTAAGTAGGTTAAGCGAAAATGCACTTACGAATATGGTGGACTTGTATCACAAAAATTTAGCGGGATCATGTCCCGTCCGCTCATTTTTAACCAGCAACTTAATCCTCCAAACAAAAATCTAGATCGACATCTCAATGTTCTCCACAGAATTCCAATTATCTTTCCTTTGCAGTCCACTACAATGGTTTTAGTTTTTAACTTGAATTCCTATTTTTATTTAATTTTAAATTCTCGTGGGATCCGGAAAATAAGCGGAAAATAATATAATAAATAAATACACACATCTATTTCACGGAGATGTCAAAAAAAACAAACAACAATATGAATCCAATCGGAAACAAATGTAACAGAACTAACTTATAACTTGTAACTTATTTCCGATATATTAATAACACTTATCACTGCATCCAGAATGAATCAATTGCAAGCTCAATCGACGTTACGGCGTTCAGGCATCACAGAACTACAAAAGTCGTACAGTGAAGTTCGGTTTCATATCGGAAAGATTGTTTGAAGTAAATTTTCTTTTTCTCATGCAAAGAAAAAAAAGATTGAATGTATAACAAAGCAAGATGATACTTCTTTGCATGTTAATGACTGTAAAAAAAATAAACGCACAGCTGTTGTAAGGTTTTGAAAACTTCGTTGTGTAAGTTACGTTTGATGTTTAGAGAATTCAAATTGAAGTAATAGAGTGAACCAAAGCGGATGGAAACATAGTATGAGTTAACTTCAGCGAATTGCAAAACCAAATAGCAATGCCTATAGAGACAAAATTTAAGGAAAATTTTTACATTCATACAATTTTCGATCAAGATGAAAGTTTACTATAGGTAATGACAACTTTTAATTAATTACAATTTAAAATCAATTAGCGCAAGGAGTTCAATTCTCTTCAAACATGTCCGTCCAGCTAATGAAAATTTAGTTAAATTTTAAGAAAAATAAGAAAACGATGAGTTACGGGGACTAAAAGAAAAATGACTATTGATGATGAATGGTTGGGAAACCATTACGAGCGGTACCGGTTAATAATAGAAATGACACTTAATGAAACTACGACTATGATATACTATGTTCAGACTATCCATTACAAATTTTCATTGCGATAGAACTGTTGCAATTTAGACCAATGAGAGTTTGAGCTTCCAGATCTTTTGTTGACCAAACTGATACATTTGTACTATTTTCATTCCCATCAGGCTTTACTTGAACACCAGTAGCAACATCAAAAATCTTTTTACTCTTTAGTGTTAGATTCAATTTAAACCGCCATGACTCGTAATTTACATTGCCTTTTGCATCTTCTGTTAAGCATTCTAATTGAGATCTTACAGTTTCCATTTTGACTTATTTGTTGAGTTCAGACCTTTCTTACTGACTTACAGACCTTTCTTACTGACTTAAAGACTTTTCTTACTGACAGGATGCTTTCTTACTGACTGGATACAGACTTGTATATTGACGGACTTAACCTCAAATTTTTTTACAAGGGCACATGCCTGGGCCCATAACCTGTAGAATTTCTACTGTTTACTTGTCTTGTTTTGTAAAAATATTAGGTTATTTATAATTAGCTTTTCATTTATTAAACAATCAATATTCATAAACAATATTTTTATTTATTTCAATTTAAATTTGTTTGATTTCTAACTCAACAATGTTTTTACATTTCATTTATTTTTAATGACATAACAAAAACGTATGTGCGCAGACGCAAGAAAAAGACGAATAAAAAATTACTTAAGCTAGGTTTACACTCAAGAGAAAATAATTAATTCTAACACAACCACAACAGAATGTATACAAAAATGAACTAAATGTCAAAATTTATATTGGAGTACTAGTTCTGATTCTTACCACCAGAAGTTTCCTCCAATCGTCAATTAACATCTTATATTGGAGTACTAGTTACAAAACCTGCCACCAGCAGCGCGATTTTTTAGATTCCAATCGTCAATACATATAAGTACGTCAGTACATATAAGTCGCGTTTTACCTCCGAACTGGCTGTCCAGGACAGAGAAAAATATTGGTAAAATACAGGGAAATTTTTAGAACTAAAATGTAGCTAACTTCAAGTGAATATTTTGACAATCGCCATTAATGTTTGTTTACGCTTGTGTTATATTTGTTTATTTCATGAAGAGCCATATATTTTATATTTAAACGACGAGATTCGAACTAAAAAAAAAAGTTAAATTAAAGATTAAATTTAATTTTTTGTTTTGTACGTATATACGTATGTACGTATATGTAATGTTTTTGACATCTAAAAATAAACATACATGAAGATAGTGTTAATTTAAAAAATAGTACTAAAAATGTCCCATTGTTTATTTCCCTCACCTGTTCTGAACTGCTCTCGATAAAACACAAGATTTGTTGCGAACTGGTAAAAATAAATTTAATTTGTCAATTTATTTTAAAGAGATTAATTAAAATGGATGGATAAACGATAAATATTTAATATTTATGCAATCAAAATTGAAATAATTTTAATTTGAACGAAAAAATATAAATAAAACAATCGCTGTCCCGTACAGTTGTCGGAAGAAAAAACGCGACTATAGTTACAATTATTAAATATTCGGCTCGAAATATGTACATGTGAAATTATTTTATAGTTTTTAGTCATATATTTTAATTTTTCAATGAATGTTTTGTTTGATAATCATTAATTTTTTGTTCACTGTGGACCTACATTATATTTCTTTTATTCACAACTGCTGTAGAATATATGCATTCCTTGTGTGTGTCCTTATTAGATTTTATTTTATTACATTTTAGTGACATTATTGTGAATATATCGTATAAAACACAATAATTAATCATTCAAAATTGAACAATTCATAGTTATATAAAAATTGTCGTTAACAAAACGTTAATTTTTTAAATTTTCTTTAGTATGTCAAAAAAATTTACGAAAAAATGCATATTTTTTTTCTATGTAAATCGGAAAAAAAAATTGATTTTTTTGCGTATACGAATATTTATTGAATTGAATTGAATTATTGAATTGAATTGACAAAAATTGCACTGCCACAAAGAGAAGTGACAGAACACAGAACTAATAATAATTTAAGTCGTTGCCACATGACAAAAATTTTTGCCGGATGGCTAGCAACGATTTTCTAATTTTTGATTAAACGAAAACTTGCTTTATTTAGATATTATGCCAAATGTATGGTAAATTAGAATATCTGTCGATTAAAATAAAAAAAACTTATTATTAAATTAATTTTAATTGATAATTCGTCCAAAAATAATTTTGCACGATTTCTACCGCCGATAGAAATAAAAAAATCGTTCATAAATCTCCACTGATTTATTGGAGAATTTTGAACGATTTTTGTAGAATTATGACCGATTTTTTTTTATCGTTCGGATTTAACCTCACATCGTGGTATTTTTCATTTTGAAAGTTTATGTTTTTGTGATTGTTTATAATTTACGTTGAGTTTGTTTTAACTTAAAGTTTTAGGAATCAAATTACATTCATAGTAAAAATTTTCATTTCAAATTCAATATAACAATTCATATTTTATTTTGCAAACTGTCAGTTTTAGTGTTGTTGTTGTTGTATATATCGCCGATAAATTTTTTGTTCATGTGGCACATTTCACTTAAAACTACCGAATTCGTTCGTTTATATTTTGCATGTGGCATGACTTTTATAGCTATTAAGCGGCAAACACAAAAACTAAAATGAACAGTGGATAATAAGTATATTAAGATACATTGTATATTAAGAGCAGAAAGTACTTCATTGCTGCTCGTGCATGAAAATTGCTGGTTGAGGCGCAGCCGAAACCAGAAATCATGCCAGAGCAGCAATGTTACTTTCTGCTCAAAGTATACATACTATTTTTTTAACGACTGCCGACAAATACGATTAAAGTTGTCAAGGAGGCATTTATTTGTTGTTTAAAAAACGTATCGGACGTCAAGTTAAAATTTTAAATTAATAAAATTAAAATTTATACACAGTTTATATCTATTTTAAAATAAAAATAATTTAAAATGAGCAGTAGTGATGAAAGTGATATAATTAGCACTTCACCTTATACAAAAGAAGCAGCCAACAATTTAACTTTAGATCTGTTGCCTGAAAAATCTAAAGTCCGGTATGAAAAAGCTTACCTATTATTTATATTTATCAATTGGTGTAAGAACAAAAAAATAGTAAAATGTAAATTCTGAAGATGTGTTTTTGGCATATTTTGGTGAACTATCGCAGACAAAAAAGTCTTCAACAATGTGGTCAAATTATTCAATGTTAAAATCAACATTCATCGTTTAAGAAAATTTGGATATTAGTAAATATAAAAGATATATGCCTTTTTTAAAAAAGAAGTCTTCGTGTTATTGAGCCAAAAAATCAAAAGTGTTTTGGAGAGAAGAAATTAAAAAGTTTTAATATTATTTCTTTGTCCATTATGTCTTTTGTTTTACTTGTGTTTTTACTTACCGCCTTTTTTTTTTTTTTTAAGGCGTTCATGCTCCATGTAGGAGCGTTGCCAGGTTCATCAGCTTTGAATATTCACTACGGTCATTCGCAACAGCGACATAATTACCATGGCAGCCGATTTTTTTAAGGTCGTTTATTACGTCAGTCTCCCATTGTAGTCGTGGTCTACTTCGCGGTCGCCCACTCCCTGGGGTACTAACGTACATTTTTCTAATCATTCCAGACTGTGAATCGGCTCGTCGAACATGCCCAAACCAAGCAATCCTATTAGAACGGATACAACCTATTATACCAGGACCCTCAAGAAGGTCTCTGATCTTAAAGTTATACCGGGTTCTATACTCTCCATCGTCTGTCTTAAGTGGACCAAAAATGTAGCGTAGGATCTTAAGCTCAAATACAGATAAATGCGATTCGTCATTTTGTGTAAGGGTCCACGTTTGTGACCCATACATCATAACCGGTCTAATCAATGTCTTGTATAACTTGAGCTTGGTGTTAGTTGATACATACGGTGATCCAAGGAGAGGTTTAATTGAGTAGAAAGTTCGATTACCTGCAGCGATTACTTACCGCTTAAGAGCAGAAAAAATTAAAAAATGCTCGCTAAACAGCAAAAGCCAACTAATAATAATAACTTAACTTAATAATATCCTTAATTCAACGAAAGTAGCGCGATTAGAGAAGGTTAATAAAAAACAAACACAAAACAAAAACGTAAAAATGGCGTCGCGAGTGTTTTGGAGTGAAGAGGAAAATAAAATTTTAATTGAAATTATTCAAGAAAAAACTAGTAAATGTAATAATAAAAAACATTAGTAAAATGTCCAATTTTTCCGTCGTAACCAAATCACTTTTTGTATTTTTCACTTAATGTTATCACTTAATGTATTTTAATTCACAATTTTTGCTAACTCCATGAATTTTTATATTATCATGGAAACGATACGGATTAGCGCCACCATGTTTTTAACTCAACGAAACTCTTAATTCGAGTTAACTCTGTCATGGAAACGTAGTATATAATTTACCTGAATTAGATAAAATCCAATGCAGATTGTACAAATTTAAATGTCATTAGTTTTATTTCATATAAATAAATATAACGAGCCAACTTTTAAATCTGAGTCTTTCCTTAACCTAGTTTGATAGCTAAAATGAAATTGCCGTATGTCATTCAATCTAAAATTTGTTATTTTATAATAATTATTGCATTAAAAATCAATTGAGTTACTAGCTTTATTGATTATTTATTTTTAATTTATATACATATTTACAAATTTTAGTGCATTTAAAATCGTTTATTAAAAATTTAAGTAGATAAAATAAAAATAGCCGTTAGACAAAACCTTCAATATGTACTAAAATAAATTATGGTTTTGATTTTCATTTTACAATGCATGCACAATGAAAATACTTTTACTCATGAGATCCAAGTTTGTATGAAAATATATTTAGAGAAAAAAAAATTTATTTTTCAAATACAAAAAAAAAAAAAAATTTAAAAGTTAAAAATTTCGTAACTATTTCCTCATGATTAATAGAGAATTGAGCTACCTACATTTTAAAGCATTGTATTTCTATTAAAAAAGAATAATAAAAAGTTGCTCAAATCTCATGAGGAAAAACCTTATACATTGTGCATGCACCGTTAGTTTTAGTATATTCAAAAATCTTAGAATGGCAGCTCTTAATCATATTTTAGAATCATATGTTCGAAACTTCAACTTTGTTTATTGAGAAATGTCAAAATCATTGTTTATTTTTTGGAAAATATGGTTTCTTTTTGACCATATTTCATAATTAAATTATTATGTGTTAAGTATTTTTTAAATTAGTACAATTATTTTTATATATATCAGGTATGTATCTTATTTAATTTTTATAAAAAAAAGTGTTAATTTTATTTAAATTATTATAAAAATCATCGATATTGACCGACACTACATTTTACAAAAAAGTGATTTTTATATGGAAATTTTTTTTTCATAAGGCCATATCTCGAGAACCGGGCACAATTTTGATAAGTTCCCTTAACATTTTCGTCTTGGTTTAGCATCAACTAAAAAATTTCAAATCGAGGGGCCAAAGACTTCAAAGAACTGCCAAAATTTTAACATTAAAATCTTGAAAATATGTATTTAATCATTTTATACCTAATATAATATAATTATTGTTATGATTTTAATATGAAAATCAATTAATGTGATAATCGGTTTTAAACCGGTTGAATTTGCAGATGAAATCATCTGACAATTTTCTAGTAGTTAATTAGTAAACCAAATAATTTTTCAAAAAGTCAGTTGCTATCAGCTAATAGTGTATCCTTTCATAAAAAAATTGATATAATTCAAAAATTATGTTCAATTGACTCAAAAAAATCAATTTTTAAAAGATATGCATTTTTTCGTAAATTTTTTTTACATACTAAAGAAAATTTAAAAAATTAACGTTTTGTTAACGACAATTTTTATATAACTATGAATTGTTCAATTTTGAATGATTAATTATTGTGTTTTATACGATATATTCACAATAATGTCACTAAAATGTAATAAAATAAAATCTAATAAAGACACACACAAGGAATGCATATATTCTACAGTAGGTCCACAGTGAACAAAAAATTAATGATTATCAAACAAAACATTCATTTAAAAATTTAAAATATATGACTAAAAACTATAGGGCGATTTTTCTGTTCCGGTGCTTACCGCAATGGCGCTGCAAAAGGGGGATAAGAGAATAAATTCAAAAAATTTTATATGGAATTTCATACAAAACACAACTTGAATAATTTTAAAAATTATCTATGAAATTACTCATTTTACCACAATTGAACAATTTTAATTTGCTTATGGAGTATTATTGACTATATTTTAAGCGTAATATATAAAATATTATTCATAAGTCGCTCAAAAAAGAAACATAAAAATTACCAAGATTTCCCATACAAAGTTGTATGAAAAATTTAACCTATTTTCGTATTTGTTTTACGGACAGAAGAAAAGAAAATATTTTATATATTAAGCTTAATATATAGTCAATAATAATTCATAAACAAATTAAAATTATTTAATTGTAGTATAATGAGAAATTTCATAGATAACTTTTAAAATTATTCAAATTGTGTTTTGTATGGAATTCCATATAAAATTTTTGTGATTTTTTCTCTTATCCCCTTTTTGCAGCGCCATTGCGGTAAACACAGGAACAGAAAAATCGCCCTATAGGGCGATTTTTCGGTTCCGGTGTTTACCGCAATGGCGCTGCAAAAAGAGGATAAGCGAAAAATTTTCAAAAATTTACATGGGATTTCATACATAGCATGACTGTAATAATTTTAAAAATTATCAATGAATTTTCACATTTTGTTCCAACTTGATATTTTAAGTTTGTTAATGAAGTATGGATGACTATATATCAAGCATAATATATTTCATACCATTCTTGTTTAGGCTAAAAAAAAACCATAAAAGTTAACGAAAATGTTCATTCAAGCTTATATTTATATAAGGTGTTTACTTTTTCTTATATATGGTGTTTACTTATATTTATATAAGGTGCCTACCACGAAGTACTAAAACTTTGTATCAAAATTCAAAAAACATCTTCATTGGATTATTAAATGGAGATAGCTTATATAATTTGAAATTTTTATTTGGAACTTGATAAAATTACGTTTTCTGTGTTTTAAAGTGAAGTATGAAAAATTGGTTATCCTAAATTTAAATATCAGTAATTGATAGAATAACAATAATTGATTTTTTTTAGTTTATAGCCATCTACCATTTATTTTAAAAATAATTGTACGAAAGAAAGATAATATAATGGCTAAATATTGTTGTGTTCCAAGTTGTAATTCAAAAGTGATGAAAGGAAGCGGTGTGAAATTCCATCCATTGCTAAAAAATATAAAAATTGCGCATTTATGGATGAGAATTCTGCGAATAGGAAAAAATATAACAGCCCATTCTACTGTGTGCAGTCTTCATTTTTGGAAAGTGATTATCAAGTTAATCAATATCGGAGAGGTACAGATACTTAAATGACATATTTATCTGGCTAATTTCGTTACCCTAACTTTGAAGGGTAAAATGCATGAATGTATAAACCCCGCATGGCTCAACCATATTCTTTTTTTCGTTTTGCTCGTCAATCGGTTTGTGCAAACAGTCAAAGTGTTGAGATCACTCGCTGTCATAGCGACAGAATTCAGAGAGATTTCTTTGTCCGTACATCGTAAACATGAAATGTTTTGTCCGAATCAATAGTCTCAGGGGCACTCAGTCCACAAAGGTTTAAAAATACGTTCATCAACACCTCAAAACGCATGTTTTGGTAGGACCTAAGTCTTTAAAGGCATATATGTGTTGTTGAAACACATATTGTAATCATTACTACACAACACTTTTTATAAAAAAATGCTTTCAATATTTACATAATATATTCAATATGACCTTACATCAAAATGAAAATGTGGGAAATTCTAGTATGTCAAAACTTTCTAAATTAGAAATTACAATTCTAAAGCCTATAGAGGTAAATTTATTAGTTGAATAGAGGTAAATTTATTAGTTGAATTGAAATGGATATAACAATTTTTTTTTTTTTAGATTCCGCCAGTAAACTCAACAGTCACCATTAGAGATCCCTTTAAGCAAAAGAAACGGATCGCTAAAAGCGAAGCATAAACGAAACATTTATGAGCTCTTTTTTCCTGTGATAAAATATGCATCGCAAAAGTAATACATAAATGTTATGCGTACGATACACAAAAACGTATTACAAAACCGAAACATTTTAGTTACATTAAAGTTCTTCGTTTATATTACGCTTACGTAACACTTTATTTTAAGGTTATGTCAAATCCTTTATATTACACTTACGTAACACTTTATTTGAAGGTTATGTCAATTCCTTAAACTGTCAAATATATATTATCCCAATTCGCGCGTGAAGAAAACATTATTAAATCAAAATATATTTATTTTACTATTAATTTTTGTTTAAACTACAATTAATTAAAAAAGTAAAAAGCTAAGCTTAAACTAGTTAACGGAATAGGAAAAGGCAATATTTTTGTTAATTTTATCATACGTATTATAAATATGTTTTTTTATATTCAAAATAACATATAATTATACAAAATATTTTTCACATTATGTGAACAAAATTTTGTATACATATTTGAATTTAATACATTTTACTTTATATTTATTTTATATTTATATAAGAAAGAAAACTTTATATAAGAAAGAAAGATAATGGGGCTTATGATTGAAAACGCACGGAAAACGCATCACGCGGTTAAGATTATTCACCTTCACCTAATGTAGGTATGATTGAAAACGCGTGATAAAAAGTTAGTTCGAATTTTTTTTCGAAATTAAGAAACAGTCAGATTGTCAAAATAATTTGTTGTTAATTGTCAGATCTAATTGTTTGTTAAAAAACATCATTGTGTTCAGTGCTAAGCTTAAAAAATTTAAATATTTTGATAAAATAAAAATAATAATTAGCTACATCAGGACTCTCTTTCATTCTTCTTACTAATTTCTAATACAATACTACTTTTGATTTGTTATTTTTCCCCTAATAATCTTTCTCCTTAAATTTTAATAAATGTGCTTAAAATTTAAAACATTGTTCATTTTTCACTCGAAATTAATAAATAAAAAGATAAACTTACATTTTTAAGTTTTAAAATTATTCTAAACGCAAGCCTAATCTTTCGTTTCAATTTTGTACAAGAAACGGATATCACGCGTTTTCAATCATACAAAAAAATAAGTTCGAAATAAAACGTTTGTCACGCGTTTTCAATCATACCAATAGACTACGTTTCACGTTTCATTGACGTTTACGTTTTCCACACGTTTTCAATCATAAGCCCCAATGAATCAAAAAAGATATGGACTAAGACTAAAGAAAGTGGACTAAAAAAATTCCCGCACCGAAGGAAGAACAACGACATTGTAGATGTCATTAAAAAATCGATAGAGAATATCTCTTAAGCAGGTTATCCCAGGGTTCTCAAAATTTGGGTTTATAATTGTTTTTTGGTCTACAGTAATAAAATATAAAAAAAGTTAATTTCAGAGAAACTCTTATTTTAACGATACCCTTGCTTGCTTCAGTCAATGTTAAAGAATATAAGGTTGAGAATATCTCTTAAGCAGGTTATCCCAGGGTTCTCAAAATTTGGGTTTATTATTGTTTTTTGGTCTACAGTAATAAAATATGAAAAAAATTAATTTCAGAGAAACTCTTATTTCAACGATACCCTTGCTTGCTTCAGTCAATGTTAAAGAATATAAGGTTGAGAATATCTCTTAAGCAGGTTATCCCAGGGTTCTCAAAATTTGGGTTTATTATTGTTTTTTGGTCTACGGTAATAAAATATGAAAAAAATTAATTTCAGAGAAACTCTTATTTCAACGATACCCTTGCTTGCTTCAGTCAATGTTAAAGAATATAAGGTTGAGAATATCTCTTAAGCAGGTTATCCCAGGGTTCTCAAAATTTGGGTTTATTATTGTTTTTTGGTCTACAGTAATAAAATATGAAAAAAATTAATTTCAGAGAAACTCTTATTTCAACGATACCCTTGCTTGCTTCAGTCAATGTTAAAGAATATAAGGTTGAGAATATCTCTTAAGCAGGTTATCCCAGGGTTCTCAAAATTTGGGTTTATTATTGTTTTTTGGTCTACAGTAATTAAATATGAAAAAAATTAATTTCAGAGAAACTCTTATTTCAACGATACCCTTGCTTGCTTCAGTCAATGTTAAAGAATATAAGGTTGAGAATATCTCTTAAGCAGGTTATCCCAGGGTTCTCAAAATTTGGGTTTATAATTGTTTTTTGGTCTACAGTAATAAAATATGAAAAAATTAATTTCAGAGAAACTCTTATTTCAACGATACCCTTGCTTGCTTCAGTCAATGTTAAAGAATATAAGGTTGAGAATATCTCTTAAGCAGGTTATCCCAGGGTTCTCAAAATTTGGGTTTATTATTGTTTTTTGGTCTACAGTAATAAAATATGAAAAAAATTAATTTCAAAGAAACTCTTATTTCAACGATACCCTTGCTTGCTTCAGTCAATGTTATAGAATATAAGGTTGAGAATATCTCTTAAGCAGGTTATCCCAGGGTTCTCAAAATTTGGGTTTAT
Source organism: Diogma glabrata (assembly GCA_963693315.1). Classification (NCBI taxonomy): domain Eukaryota; kingdom Metazoa; phylum Arthropoda; class Insecta; order Diptera; family Cylindrotomidae; genus Diogma; species Diogma glabrata. The sequence continues at coordinate 96,627 of CAVNZG010001017.1, forward strand.
TATTGTTTTTTGGTCTACAGTAATAAAATATGAAAAAAGTTAATTTCAGAGAAACTCTTATTCCAACGATACCCTTGCTTGCTTCAGTCAATGTTAAAGAATATAAGGTTGAGAATATCTCTTAAGCAGGTTATCCCAGGGTTCTCAAAATTTGGGTTCATAATTGTTTTTTGGTCTACAGTAATAAAATATGAAAAAAATTAATTTCAGAGAAACTCTTATATCAACGATACCCGTGCTTGCTTCAGTCAATGTTAAAGAATATAAGGTTGAGAATATCTCTTAAGCAGGTTATCCCAGGGTTCTCAAAATTTGGGTTTATTAATGTTTTTTGGTCTACAGTAATAAAATATGAAAAAAATTAATTTCAGAGAAACTCTTATTTCAACGATACCCTTGCTTGCTTCGGTCAATGTTAAAGAATATAAGGTTGAGAATATCTCTTAAGCAGGTTATCCCAGGGTTCTCAAAATTTGGGTTTATTATTGTTTTTTGGTCTACAGTAATAAAATATGAAAAAAATTAATTTCAGAGAAACTCTTATTTCAACGATACCCTTGCTTGCTTCAGTCAATGTTAAAGAATATAAGGTTGAGAATATCTCTTAAGCAGGTTATCCCAGGGTTCTCAAAATTTGGGTTTATTATTGTTTTTTGGTCTACAGTAATAAAAAATGAAAAAAATTAATTTCAGAGAAACTCTTATTTTAACGATACCCTTGCTTGCTTCAGTCAATGTTAAAGAATATAAGGTTGAGAATATCTCTTAAGCAGGTTATCCCAGGGTTCTCAAAATTTGGGTTCATTATTGTTTTTTGGTCTACAGTAATAAAATATGAAAAAAATTAATTTCAAAGAAACTCTTATTTCAACGATACCCTTGCTTGCTTCAGTCAATGTTAAAGAATATAAGGTTGAGAATATCTCTTAAGCAGGTTATCCCAGGGTTCTCAAAATTTGGATTTATTATTGTTTTTTGGTCTACAGTAATAAAATATGAAAAAAATTAATTTCAAAGAAACTCTTATTTCAACGATACCCTTGCTTGCTTCAGTCAATGTTAAAGAATATAAGGTTGAGAATATCTCTTAAGCAGGTCATCCCAGGGTTCTCAAAATTTGGGTTTATAATTGTTTTTTGGTCTACAGTAATAAAATATGAAAAAAATTAATTTCAGAGAAACTCTTATTTCAACGATACCCTTGCTTGCTTCAGTCAATGTTAAAGAATATAAGGTTGAGAATATCTCTTAAGCAGGTTATCCCAGGGTTCTCAAAATTTGGGTTTATTATTGTTTTTTGGTCTACAGTAATAAAATATGAAAAAAATTAATTTCAGAGAAACTCTTATTTCAACGATACCCTTGCTTGCTTCAGTCAATGTTAAAGAATATAAGGTTGAGAATATCTCTTAAGCAGGTTATCCCAGGGTTCTCAAAATTTGGGTTTATTATTGTTTTTTGGTCTACAGTAATAAAATATGAAAAAAATTAATTTCAAAGAAACTCTTATTTCAACGATACCCTTGCTTGCTTCAGTCAATGTTAAAGAATACAAGGTTGAGAATATCTCTTAAGCAGGTTATCCCAGGGTTCTCAAAATTTGGGTTCATTAATGTTTTTTGGTCTACAGTAATAAAATATGAAAAAAATTAATTTCAGAGAAACTCTTATTTCAACGATACCCTTGCTTGCTTCAGTCAATGTTAAAGAATATAAGGTTGAGAATATCTCTTAAGCAGGTTATCCCAGGGTTCTCAAAATTTGGGTTTATTAATGTTTTTTGGTCTACAGTAATAAAATATGAAAAAAATTAATTTCAGAGAAACTCTTATTTCAACGATACCCTTGCTTGCTTCAGTCAATGTTAAAGAATATAAGGTTGAGAATATCTCTTAAGCAGGTTATCCCAGGGTTCTCAAAATTTGAGTTTATTAATGTTTTTTGGTCTACAGTAATAAAATATGAAAAAAATTAATTTCAGAGAAACTCTTATTTCAACGATACCCTTGCTTGCTTCAGTCAATGTTAAAGAATATAAGGTTGAGAATATCTCTTAAGCAGGTTATCCCAGGGTTCTCAAAATTTGGGTTTATTATTGTTTTTTGGTCTACAGTAATAAAATATGAAAAAAATTAATTTCAGAGAAACTCTTATTTCAACGATACCCTTGCTTGCTTCAGTCAATGTTAAAGAATATAAGGTTGAGAATATCTCTTAAGCAGGTTATCCCAGGGTTCTCAAAATTTGGGTTTATTATTGTTTTTTGGTCTACAGTAATAAAATATGAAAAAAATTAATTTCAGAGAAACTCTTATTTTAACGATACCCTTGCTTGCTTCAGTCAATGTTAAAGAATATAAGGTTGAGAATATCTCTTAAGCAGGTTATCCCAGGGTTCTCAAAATTTGGGTTTATTATTGTTTTTTGGTCTACAGTAATAAAATATGAAAAAAATTAATTTCAAAGAAACTCTTATTTCAACGATACCCTTGCTTGCTTCAGTCAATGTTAAAGAATATAAGGTTGAGAATATCTCTTAAGCAGGTTATCCCAGGGTTCTCAAAATTTGGGTTTATAATTGTTTTTTGGTCTACAGTAATAAAATATGAAAAAAATTAATTTCAAAGAAACTCTTATTTCAACGATACCCTTGCTTGCTTCAGTCAATGTTAAAGAATATAAGGTTGAGAATATCTCTTAAGCAGGTCATCCCAGGGTTCTCAAAATTTGGGTTTATAATTGTTTTTTGGTCTACAGTAATAAAATATGAAAAAAACTAATTTCAGAGAAACTCTTATTTCAACGATACCCTTGCTTGCTTCAGTCAATGTTAAAGAATATAAGGTTGAGAATATCTCTTAAGCAGGTTATCCCAGGGTTCTCAAAATTTGGGTTTATTATTGTTTTTTGGTCTACAGTAATAAAATATGAAAAAAATTAATTTCAGAGAAACTCTTATTTCAACGATACCCTTGCTTGCTTCAGTCAATGTTAAAGAATATAAGGTTGAGAATATCTCTTAAGCAGGTTATCCCAGGGTTCTCAAAATTTGGGTTTATTATTGTTTTTTGGTCTACAGTAATAAAATATGAAAAAAATTAATTTCAAAGAAACTCTTATTTCAACGATACCCTTGCTTGCTTCAGTCAATGTTAAAGAATATAAGGCTGAGAATATCTCTTAAGCAGGTTATCCCAGGGTTCTCAAAATTTGGGTTTATTATTGTTTTTTGGTCTACAGTAATAAAATATGAAAAAAATTAATTTCAGAGAAACTCTTATTTCAACGATACCCTTGCTTGCTTCAGTCAATGTTAAAGAATATAAGGTTGAGAATATCTCTTAAGCAGGTTATCCCAGGGTTCTCCAAATTTGGGTTTATTATTGTTTTTTGGTCTACAGTAATAAAATATGAAAAAAATTAATTTCAGAGAAACTCTTATTTTAACGATACCCTTGCTTGCTTCAGTCAATGTTAAAGAATATAAGGTTGAGAATATCTCTAAAGCAGGTTATCCCAGGGTTCTCAAAATTTGGGTTTATTATTGTTTTTTGGTCTACAGTAATAAAATATGAAAAAAATTAATTTCAAAGAAACTCTTATTTCAACGATACCCTTGCTTGCTTCAGTCAATGTTAAAGAATATAAGGTTGAGAATATCTCTTAAGCAGGTTATCCCAGGGTTCTCAAAATTTGGGTTTATAATTGTTTTTTGGTCTACAGTAATAAAATATGAAAAAAATTAATTTCAAAGAAACTCTTATTTCAACGATACCCTTGCTTGCTTCAGTCAATGTTAAAGAATATAAGGTTGAGAATATCTCTTAAGCAGGTCATCCCAGGGTTCTCAAAATTTGGGTTTATAATTGTTTTTTGGTCTACAGTAATAAAATATGAAAAAAATTAATTTCAGAGAAACTCTTATTTCAACGATACCCTTGCTTGCTTCAGTCAATGTTAAAGAATATAAGGTTGAGAATATCTCTTAAGCAGGTTATCCCAGGGTTCTCAAAATTTGGGTTTATTATTGTTTTTTGGTCTACAGTAATAAAATATGAAAAAAATTAATTTCAGAGAAACTCTTATTTCAACGATACCCTTGCTTGCTTCAGTCAATGTTAAAGAATATAAGGTTGAGAATATCTCTTAAGCAGGTTATCCCAGGGTTCTCAAAATTTGGGTTTATTATTGTTTTTTGGTCTACAGTAATAAAATATGAAAAAAATTAATTTCAGAGAAACTCTTATTTCAACGATACCCTTGCTTGCTTCAGTCAATGTCAAAGAATATAAGGTTGAGAATATCTCTTAAGCAGGTTATCCCAGGGTTCTCAAAATTTGGGTTTATTATTGTTTTTTGGTCTACAGTAATAAAATATGAAAAAAATTAATTTCAAAGAAACTCTTATTTCAACGATACCCTTGCTTGCTTCAGTCAATGTTAAAGAATATAAGGCTGAGAATATCTCTTAAGCAGGTTATCCCAGGGTTCTCAAAATTTGGGTTTATTATTGTTTTTTGGTCTACAGTAATAAAATATGAAAAAAATTAATTTCAGAGAAACTCTTATTTCAACGATACCCTTGCTTGCTTCAGTCAATGTTAAAGAATATAAGGTTGAGAATATCTCTTAAGCAGGTTATCCCAGGGTTCTCAAAATTTGGGTTTATTATTGTTTTTTGGTCTACAGTAATAAAATATGAAAAAAATTAATTTCAGAGAAACTCTTATTTCAACGATACCCTTGCTTGCTTCAGTCAATGTTAAAGAATATAAGGTTGAGAATATCTCTAAAGCAGGTTATCCCAGGGTTCTCAAAATTTGGGTTTATTATTGTTTTTTGGTCTACAGTAATAAAATATGAAAAAAATTAATTTCAAAGAAACTCTTATTTCAACGATACCCTTGCTTGCTTCAGTCAATGTTAAAGAATATAAGGTTGAGAATATCTCTTAAGCAGGTTATCCCAGGGTTCTCAAAATTTGGGTTTATAATTGTTTTTTGGTCTACAGTAATAAAATATGAAAAAAATTAATTTCAAAGAAACTCTTATTTCAACGATACCCTTGCTTGCTTCAGTCAATGTTAAAGAATATAAGGTTGAGAATATCTCTTAAGCAGGTCATCCCAGGGTTCTCAAAATTTGGATTTATAATTGTTTTTTGGTCTACAGTAATAAAATATGAAAAAAATTAATTTCAGAGAAACTCTTATTTCAACGATACCCTTGCTTGCTTCAGTCAATGTTAAAGAATATAAGGTTGAGAATATCTCTTAAGCAGGTTATCCCAGGGTTCTCAAAATTTGGGTTTATTATTGTTTTTTGGTCTACAGTAATAAAATATGAAAAAAATTAATTTCAGAGAAACTCTTATTTCAACGATACCCTTGCTTGCTTCAGTCAATGTTAAAGAATATAAGGTTGAGAATATCTCTTAAGCAGGTTATCCCAGGGTTCTCAAAATTTGGGTTTATTATTGTTTTTTGGTCTACAGTAATAAAATATGAAAAAAATAATTTCAGAGAAACTCTTATTTCAACGATACCCTTGCTTGCTTCAGTCAATGTTAAAGAATATAAGGTTAAGAATATCTCTTAAGCAGGTTATCCCAGGGTTCTCAAAATTTGGGTTTATTATTGTTTTTTGGTCTACAGTAATAAAATATGAAAAAATTAATTTCAGAGAAACTCTTATTTCAACGATACCCTTGCTTGCTTCAGTCAATGTTAAAGAATATAAGGTTGAGAATATCTCTTAAGCAGGTTATCCCAGGGTTCTCAAAATTTGGGTTTATTAATGTTTTTTGGTCTACAGTAATAAAATATGAAAAAAATTAATTTCAGAGAAACTCTTATTTCAACGATACCCTTGCTTGCTTCAGTCAATGTTAAAGAATATAAGGTTGAGAATATCTCTTAAGCAGGTTATCCCAGGGTTCTCAAAATTTGGGTTTATTAATGTTTTTTGGTCTACAGTAATAAAATATGAAAAAAATTAATTTCAGAGAAACTCTTATTTCAACAATACCCTTGCTTGCTTCAGTCAATGTTAAAGAATATAAGGTTGAGAATATCTCTTAAGCAGGTTATCCCAGGGTTCTCAAAATTTGGGTTTATTATTGTTTTTTGGTCAACAGTAATAAAATATGAAAAAAGTTAATTTCAGAGAAACTCTTATTTCAACGATACCCTTGCTTGCTTCAGTCAATGTTAAAGAATATAAGGTTGGGAATATCTCTTAAGCAGGTTATCCCAGGGTTCTCAAAATCTGGGTTTATTATTGTTTTTTGGTCTACAGTAATAAAATATGAAAAAAATTAATTTCAGAGAAACTCTTATTTCAACGATACCCTTGCTTGCTTCAGTCAATGTTAAAGAATATAAGGTTGAGAATATCTCTTAAGCAGGTTATCCCAGGGTTCTCAAAATTTGGGTTTATTATTGTTTTTTGGTCTACAGTAATAAAATATGAACAAAGTTAATTTCAGAGAAACTCTTATTTCAACGATACCCTTGCTTGCTTCAGTCAATGTTAAAGAATATAAGGTTGAGAATATCTCTTAAGCAGGTAATCCCAGGGTTCCCAAAATTTGGGTTTATTATTGTTTTTTGGTCTACAGTAATAAAATATGAACAAAGGTAATTTCAGAGAAACTCTTATTTCAACGATACCCTTGCTTGCTTCAGTCAATGTTAAAGAATATAAGGTTGAGAATATCTCTTAAGCAGGTTATCCCAGGGTTCTCAAAATTTGGGTTTATTATTGTTTTTTGGTCTACAGTAATAAAATATGAAAAAAATTAATTTCAGAGAAACTCTTATTTCAACGATACCCTTGCTTGCTTCAGTCAATGTTAAAGAATATAAGGTTGAGAATATCTCTTAAGCAGGTTATCCCAGGGTTCTCAAAATTTGGGTTTATTATTGTTTTTTGGTCTACAGTAATTGATGCGGCGTCGATGAGAGGTGGACTGTATTTTTTTCCTGAAGATATATTTTGATGTGAGTTGGTTGGCACATCAACTTCCAACACCGTGATGCAAATATCAAGGTAATGTGAGACCCAGAGAAATACAGAGACTAATATCGACTCATATAATAGTTGAAAATCATGTACATATGAGATGTTTTGATTGAAGCAATGACGAAAATGTCTCAGCTCATATAATAGTTGAAATTATGTAAGTGAGATGAATGATGCAATGATGAAAATATCTCAGCTCATATAATAATTGAAGTTATGCAAACGAGATGATTAACAGAAGTAATGACGAAAATATCAGCTCATATAATAGTTGAAGTTATGCACATATGAAATGAAAATATCAGCTCGTTTAATATTTGAAGTTATGTAATTGCGATGATTCACTGAAGTAATGACGAAAATATCAGATCATATAATAGTTGAGATTATGTACATATGAGATAAACTATGCAATGATGAAAATATCAGCTCATATAATAGTTGAAGTTATGCACATATGAAATGAAAATATCAGCTCGTTTAATATTTGAAGTTATGTAATTGCGATGATTCACTGAAGTAATGACGAAAATATCAGATCATATAATAGTTGAGATTATGTACATATGAGATGAACTATGCAATGATGAAAATATCAGCTCATATAATAGTTGAAGTTATGTACATATGACATGAACTATGCAATGATGAAAATATCAGCTCATATAATATTTGAAGTTATGTAATTGCGATGATTCACTGAAGTAATGACGAAAACATCAGATCATATAATAGTTGAGATTATGTACATATGAGATGAACTATGCAATGATGAAAATATCAGCTCATATAATAGTTGAAGTTATGTACATATGACATGAACTATGCAATGATGAAAATATCAGCTCATATAATATTTGAAGTTATGTAATTGCGATGATTCACTGAAGTAATGACGAAAATATCAGATCATATAATAGTTGAGATTATGTACATATGAGATGAACTATGCAATGATGAAAATATCAGCTCATATAATATTTGAAGTTATGTAAATGCGATGACTAACTGAAGCAATGACGAAAATATCAGATCATATAATAGTTGAGATTATGTACATATGATATGAACTATGCAATGATGAAAATATCAGCTCATATAATAGTTGAAGTTATGTACATATGAAATGAAAATATCAGCTCGTTTAATATTTGAAGTTATGTAATTGCGATGATTCACTGAAGTAATGACGAAAATATCAGATCATATAATAGTTGAGATTATGTACATATGAGATGAACTATGCAATGAAGAAAATATCAGCTCATATAATAGTTGAAATCATGTACATATGAAATGAAAAATGCATGGAAACATCACCCGTTCCAACCGATGAAAACTTATACGAGGTTTTTACTGCATGCACACTCGACGAATATTTGTCAGAGAACAAAGAAAAAACTATTTGGTTAATTTATATATACATTAAAAAACTGACCTGATGCACACAACTTTATATAAACTTCATTTATTAATTTTACAATTACTGAGTTAACACATGGGAATACAAAATATTTAAAATTCACTTAAAAACTAAAAGAGAGAGCTTAGCTCATACTCAACCAACTACATGGTAATACAAACAACACTTTTTACTGACAATACTATTCAGATATAAATTCGTAAGAATAAGAGAGCAAAACTACCAAAAACAGTCCATTTTATAGAAAGCCAAAACTCTACAAATCACAGCTGTCAAGTTTACCAACGATCTCGAAACTATCGAATTAATAATATAGAATAACGAACACATAAATTCAATGTGAAAATTGAAAATATCGAATGAATGACCTCTCTTAA